>JAMYXO010008383.1:0-2500 GCA_033310375.1 Conus canariensis
GTTTGATTTTTCAAGGCCTTCTTCCTTGCGCTGAACTCGAAGCGATCAAAGCTAAGTAAATTTTTCGTTATTTTATTCGTTTGTTTTCCACCTGAAAAGACCTAAGAGGCCGAAACGCTTTGGGGTTTTTGTCTTGTACTCGTTTGTCCACTTTTCTCTGGGCGGTTCGCTGCATTTATTTAAGATTAATTTTTAAAACCCTTTCCCGCTTTTTTAAGTGGGGGGTCGGGTCTTGAGATGCAGTGTGACGTAGAACGCAGTCCCTGACGTCAGCAACATCATTGCAAAAACTACGTAATCTTAAAATCGTCACACACACGCACACATACAAAGAGAGAGAGAAGAGAAAAGAAAAGAGGAGAGAACAAAAATATGGCAGCCTACACGGGTCAGAAGAATTTTTGTTGGGGTTTCCTCTTCATATACAAAAGTTTCTAATTACTCAGTGGTTCTCTTTCGCTAAAGGTATGCGGGAGGAGGGAAAAAAAAGGGGGACATAGGGGGGAAAGGGGGAAAGGGGGGTAAAAGATCATCGCACCCTCACCCCTAAAGTTTTCATAGGGGGGAGGAGGAGGGGGGGGAGGGGGGGGGGGGGGGGCAGGGCGTTACCTTCTTGGCTTCCCTTGGGTTTCCCAACGCCACAATACAATGACGTGTTTAAAAAAAAATTTTTTAAAAAAAAAAGGCTGTCGGGGATGAAGAGAGTTTCTCGCTCTGGCATGAAAACACATGGAGAGTGGAGGGAGGCGAGGTCCTGTATACATCTGTCAACAGAAAAGTCCCGTTCTTCTGCTACTGCTTTTTTTTTGGAGAGTAGTGTACTCGTACATGTTCATGTCTTCTTTGGAATCTGAAAACAAAAATATTTGTCCGAAAGTCCGATTGTCTTTGCAAATGACACAAGATCTGAATCAGAGAGAGAGAGAGGAGAGAGAGAGAGAGAGAGAGAGAGAGAGAGAGAGAGAGAGAGTATACATTTGATCAGTATTACTTGGCTACTCGTCTAGCGGTTTTTTTTTTCCTTTGGTTTCTTTTTGTTTGCTTGCTTTAAATTTGGTCTGTTTCAGGTACGCCAGAGTCTGTTTTTAATCTTTTTACTCACCGTCTTTTACAACACCGAAAATGACGCACATGTAGGGATACCTGCAAGTGCAGTAGTACCAATTTGCATTATTCAAAGAAATAATGACACAGTCGCAGGCTTACATGGCAGCAATAATTAATCAGGATATCATATGTATCTGCCATCCTTTTATGTAACTATGCCCCACGATTTAGTAGCGAAAACATCCGCCCACAAAAAGAAAAAAAAAATTCACAAGCTTACAGAAACGTACATAAGAGTTGGCATGTCTGTAATTAATTGAATAATTGTAGTGTTGTTGTTTTTTCCACGAAGAGAAACAGGTTATATAAATATATCGATAGTATCTAATATGCAGGCGTGAACTTTTGTTTTGTATTTGAATACTCAGAGTAAACATACGCGCACACGCGCGCGCGAGTCGCGCACGCGCACACACACGCACACACACACACACACACACACACACACACACACACACACACACACACACACACACACATGCGCTCGCGTTATACACATAATGCACACGCACGCGAGCACACACATTGTCTAACTGTCTGTCTGTCCGACTCACACACAAAACACACACACACACACACACACACACACACACACACGCACGCACGCACGCACGCACGCACGCACGCACGCACGCACGCACGGCAGGCACACACACACACACACACACACACACACACACACACACACACAGATAGAGAGAGGGAGAGATCATTAAACGCGTTCTAATTTTATTCAGTTTAAAGCTTGTGTTCTTTCCAGAGACAATTCTGAATTTCAGCTCAGGACAAGAATGTGTATAGAGATTTCTTTACTGCACTCATGAAAAGCCGTCCTCAAAATCAGCTCTTTTTGACAACCTAAACTGGATCATTTGGATTTTTCTCTTTTTCTTTCGTTTGTGTTTCTTCTTGTGGTATACAATAAAACATTAGCCGGGACGATTGTGTCACTTACTCTCATTTCAAACCTTTTCAATAATTTCATGTATTTCTGTTTGCTCTGGGATGCTGCCTGTCATTTGAAACTAAATATTGAATCAATGCCCCCCCCCCCCCCCCCCCCCCCCCCCCCCCCCCCCCCCCCCCCCACACTTTGAGCTTGATTGATTATTCACGACAACGCTGTTCATATTGCTTCAGTTGACGTCATGCCGCTAGCCCCCAGTATAATGACGGCTCAGTCTGGTCCTCGTTGGTAATTGGGCCTAACGGGGAGTAATGGAACTGGATCATGGATAGACATCCATCTTTAGTGATACACCTATACCTGCCAGTCTAGTTCCACCTTCCCTCGGACTGTTCTGCCTGGACGCGTGGTTAGGGACCGAGAGGTCAGTGACCGGCAATCGTGAACTTATAGGAGAAAGCGAGGAGCAGGAAAGGAGGTTGTGCA
>JAMYXO010008383.1:7500-10927 GCA_033310375.1 Conus canariensis
GCCCACACTGGTCAATGGTCTCCAAGCCTTCCTCCGCCATCTGCTTGGTTTCTTTTGCTCTTTGTGTGTCTTTCAGCGTATCATCATACCATCTTCCAAGGCTCTTGACTGGTTCTTCTGTGACTGTTGGAATGGCCTGGTTGGCAACACTGAAGACCACAGATCCGGCCACTTTTCCTTTCCTCAGTGAGAGACTCCGTGATTTCTTTGGCTTGAACTTCATTCTGGATGAGGCAACTATGTCGTCCAGCCTCTCCAGCACATGACGTGTCTCGTCTTCTCTGGATGAAATCACTGTAGTGTCATCCATGAAGGCCTTGAGAGGAGGCATCTTGTATCCATCGCCAAGGTCTGTTTGTCTCGCGTTGTTTGTTGCTGCTTTCAAGATGAGTTCCATTGCCAGCACGAACAGTATTGGGGAAATTGCACAGCCCATTGCAATACCCACTTCCAAGTTGATCCAGTCTGTTGTGTACTCCTTGGTAGAGAACCGCATTGAGAAGCCATTGAAGTACTTCTTGAGCATGTCGCGGATGTTCTTTGGCACATGGTACATCTCAAGAGCCAACTGTATCATCTCATGGGGCACAGATCCATATGCGTTTGCCAGATCAAGCCACACTACTTCCAGGTCTCTCTTTTCTGTCTTTGCTTTTTGGATTGCGTCCCAGATCATTGTGGCGTGTTCTACACAGCCCGCCACGCCTGGGATGCCACCTTTCTGGACTGACACATCCAAGTACTTGTTTTCCATCAGGTACTTGGTCAGCCTTGCTGCCATGACAGAGAAGAAGATTTTCCCTTCGACGTTCAGTAGTGATATTGGCCTGAACTGGCTAATGTCACTTGAGTTTTGCTCTTTGGGGATGTACACACCATCTGCCGTCATCCACTGGCCGCTGATCTTCTGGTTTCTCCAAGCCGATCGCAGCAGCCTGTGGAGCCACTCCAGCACCTTGGGACATTTCTTGTAAAGCTGGTAAGGTATTCCGTTTGGCCCTGGTGATGATTTGGCTCTGGCTTTGTCGACCACCTTCTTGATTTCCGCCAACGTTGGAGGCTTGCCATTGAACTGTTCCTCAGGGTTGGTTGGCCCACACCAGACCTTGAATGTCGAGTGGTGCTTTGCTCTGTGGGTCAGAGTATGTTTTCCTCAGATGCTGCTCAAGAACTCCTTTGTCCACACTTAGGGTCCCAGATTTTGGCTGCTCAAACAGTGTTCTGGCAAACTGGAAGGGGTCTCTGAAGAAGCGCTCTTGTGTCTTCTTCTTTTTGCTCTTCCTCTTCCTCGCAGATTCCGCTTTGCTGAGGGCACTGTGTTTTTCTTTCAGGTCTTTCCACAGTTTTTCCAAGCCTTGTTTTTCAGCTGGCAGTGCGGTCTTCATTTGCATCTTGAGGTTTTTCTTTTGGACCCTGATCTTGTCCATCTTTTCTTGGCGTCTGGATTTCTTTGGAGGTGTTTTCTCTTTGGGTAGTTTTGCTCCATAGGCGTCTCTACATGTGGCATACACAATGTCCCCATATGTGGCTAGTTTGTGTTCCAGGGTGCTTTTCCCTATCAGTGCATCGAGTCTTTGGACGATTTTTGCATCCAGTTTCTCCCAATCTTCAGTTTCGTTTGCTCGTGGCAGGTTGAGTTTCAGGCGCCTGGCATCGAGGGCCTGTGCAAATTCCTCATCCGAACCAACAGCGTGGATGTCCTTGGCACTGTGGTTTAAATCCTGGCCTTGGTCTTCCGACGTCTTATCTGCTGATGCAGTGCGCTGCTGCTCATTCAGATGAGTCTTCACACATCCCATCTTTGTTCTGTGGATCTTCATGCCACGGGTGGTAGCGAAACGCTTTCCACAGACACATGGATATTCCATTTGGTCCATGTTCATAGTCCGTTTGGGATTTGCAGTCATGATTGGTTGAGCACTGATGGATTCATCATTCTCTCCCCCTTTCGGTGAATCCTGGGAGCATCTTTTCCTTTTATTTTTAGTAGCCACATGTTTAAGGCAAAGTGGGGAGCCAGCCCACAGAGCCCTTGGTTCTGGTCTTTCCCAGTGTCCTCCGGTCTTTCCCGGACGTCCTCCGGCCTATTCCCGGAAGTCAATGGTTTACCCATGCATCAGTAGAAAGAAACTCGTGGAGAGCGTGGCAGCAGAGAGTCCTCAGAAGAGAAGCCCCCTTCAAGCAAGTGTTTCGGCCCTTATCTCCTGACACTCTAGGGGGGTTGGGCCACACCCGGTTCATGACTCCGGATGTCCCTCTGCTGCCCCTTTTTTTCCCATCTTGGGACGAGCCATGGCTGGGATTCGAACCCATGACCCTCTGGACATGCTCATTTTCCACTTAATGACTCGCGCTTTAACCACTGAGCCACAGGGACACCTGATATTTGTAGGGAAATTAAGCCTTATGAAGTTCACTTTTGTTCCTCCTTGACCAGATCCAGCTTGAACACCTCTCTGCCGCTTCTGCCATTGCTTTCAGGGCTCTGGTTTTTTCCTTCCCTGCAACTGAGAGCTGTTTCATGAGGCTGTATGCAGACGTTCCTACAAACCCCCTAGCTCCAATTTCTGCAGTGAGGACTTTGACCTGATAGCCTTCTCTCCTCAGGCTGTTTGCCAGATCAGCATACTTTTCAGTCTTGTAGATTTGAGCTGCCTCCATTCTGTTCTCATATGGCACCGTGAGCTCGATCATGATCAGCTGCTTGGTTGACTTAGAGTGGACTACTATGTCTGGTCTCATGCCACTCTTGCTGATGATCTCTGGGTGACTCTTCCATTCTGGGAGGTCTGCAGTGCACTCCCAGTCATCTGCCCCGTCCAGCAGACTCTGCCTGCATGTTTCGAGTGGCACTGTTGTTCTTGGCCATGATTTGCTGCCTCCTGCCGTGAAGAATGTTGCGGGTGCTTTTGGAGTCCTGATTTTCCCTTTTGTGGTGTTGGTACTAGCCCAGACTACTTGTACAATCTCTTTGAGCACTTGGTTGTGCCTCCATGTGTACCTTCCTTGAGCCAGGGCTACTTTACATGAGCTTAGGACATGCTCCACTGTTTGTTTTTCATGGCAGAGGGGGCATGCAGGATCGTCTGTTTTCCCCCACTTCACCAGGTTTGCATTTGAGGGCAGAAGGTCATATGCAGATCTGAGAATGAAGCTGATCCTGAGAGGGGCCATGTGCCAAATGTCATTCCAACTATCTTATAGTGTTTACATTTCTCTGACATGTATCAATGCCCGTAACTGCCTTATAGTGTTTACATTTCTCTGACATGTATCAATGTCCGTAACTATCTTATAGTGTTTACATTTCTCTGACATGCATCAATGTCCGTAACTATCTTATAGTGTTTACATTTCTCTCACATGTATTAATGATCTCTGAAGTAGAAAAGTTTTGCCACTCTTGACATGATAGAAAACTGCTGGT
>JAMYXO010008384.1:0-10925 GCA_033310375.1 Conus canariensis
GGACACACGGCTTTGTGCCCCCATTGTTTCGGGGCTGTTTCGTGTGAGGGCACAATCTGGGCCTCAGCCGGTGGAAGGCATCAGCGTTTATGCTGCAGCACTTCGCCGAGGGGCTCTGGCGTTTTTGTTTCTCGCACCCAGCTTGGGGCCTCCTGGGGTTCCCTCCGGAAAATGGTGGCTTTTTCCCCCTTGGGAAACGCTTCAGGTCCCCCAAAGGGAAGGGGGATGCAGCCATTGACGAAGGAACCCTCAGCATGGCGGGGAAAAGGGGTTTTTGGCTGGGGCTGAAATGGTCTTCGTCAAGAACCCTGGTGCAGGGGCATATTCAGCCACGGACCCCCAAACCCTTTGCTGGCGTTTGTAAAACGCCCACAAGGGCGGGGAGTCCCTGTGCTCGCCCCATGCTTTTTCCCAGGTTTCGAAGACTTTGCAGGCGATCAATCTCCTCGCCTCCGGGTCAAGACTTCTGTCGTCTCGCCCCGAAGGCGCTCGGGAGCCAACCAGCACTTTTGGAACAGGCGGGCTTAGTTTAACATCGGGGTGGCTTCCCGGGAATCCTCTGCACCTTTTTTCCCCAGTAAACTTCGTAGCTTGGGGGAGCGTAACCTAAAGGGTGTGCGCAAGGGGGCTGGCCTCCTTGCCCATCCAATTGCAGACGGTTGCCTTCGTTTTCCCGGGTTCTTCTGTTCCTCCGTACCATTCGCTGTATTCTTGGGGCTGTGCCCTTTGGTCTCTTCTGTCCCGACCTGCTCGCAGCCCCAAATTTGTGATGGTGGGGAGGGGGGTAAGGGTGTGCAGGTGAAGACAGGCAGATGGAAAGCGTAGAAGCCAAGGGACAGCACCAGTCAAGAAGACACGGAGGACGGGGTGTAGTTTCTCTTTTTTTTTTCTTTTTCCCACGCCAGTCGTCACATCAGGAACACTGCTCCATTCACACAAACCTCTACTTTTATAAAAAGTACCCGGGGCCGCAAGCCACAACACGGTGCCAAGACGAAACGGACCTCGCGAGCCGAACCAACAGAAATTTTTTTTTTCATCGCAGCTTCAGTGTTGTCTGGCTCGCGTCCGTTTTAAACTATTAAAACATTTACTATCGATAAAACCCAGAACCCAAGGAATAAAATGCATAATCACATTTGACAATTTTGTTCCTTTAAAATAAATTATGCGTTAATGTCCCGAGTAAAACCACTTTTAACGCGTTGCGTCATATTTTTGCCTATTTCAATAAAAAAAAATACGAAGAGGTGAAATAATTTTACAATGAATAATAGCTGGGATTTCGCCTTTTTTTCAACATAAAACTTCTTTTTCCCGAGACAGTTCTAAGGGAGAATTGTGTTATTAAAAATTACAGAAAACACAGCTGACTTTTCCCTCGCCGGCCGTCGGCGCCTATTTTTGCCCAAAACTTTCAACTGAAAAATACTCTGTTTTAAAATGGTCGTTAAGTAAAAAAATCCACACTTTTTTCTTTTTATTCTAACAAAATGGATCTTTAAGCAAATTTTCGATGGGGAAGTCTGAATTTCGTAAATGAAATTTAGATCAAAACCCGACAATGAACGAAGAAGGCGACTTGCTAAAGGGGAACCGCGCGCAGCATTTCTTTAAGTCGCAAGCCTGTAGGGAAAAAAGATCCTAAGCATGCGAATACAAATGAGAGCTTATGGACATTATTTTTAAAAAGCTCCAGATTTTTTTTCGTTTTCCTCTTACTTTTTGTAAAAACAAAAATTATTCAATGTTCATTCGACAGACTTGAAAATGGCGCCAAATTTCTCGTGCCAAAAAAACCAGATAGAGAAGTATGGGCTTTTCAGCCCCGTACGGTTGTAAGAAAAAAATACATTAATTTTTTTTGACTTCGGCACGACAACAACTAGTAGGGTTTCTGAGGGATTCATGATTTAAAGAATTTACACAATAAAAAGAAAATTGATGCAAAAAGGGGGGTAAGGGGGAAATAACTCTTGAACAAACAATTTCATCCACAAAGGAACCCAAAAAAAATATAACACGTTAGCACCCGGCTACACATGATGATGGACAATCTCCCACAACTATGTTTAAATTTTTTTTTTATGATGAAGACAATCTGCCCCCAACTGATGTTTAAATTTAATGTTTACAGTGATATGACAATCTTCCCACAACTGATGCTTTGTTTTGCAATGGCAGAAGCCCGGGAGGAGGTGTTTAAAACTGGATCGGGCAAGGAGGAACAAAAGTGAACTTCAAAGGGTTAAAAAACCCACAAATATCAGGGTCCCCGTGGGTCAGTGGTTAAATGGATCCCAAAAATGGAAAATGACATGCCAAGGGTCATGGTCGAATCCCGCCATGGCCGTCCCAAGATGGGAAAAAAAAGGGCAGCAGAGGACTCCGGATCCCGAACCGGTGTGGCCCCAAACCCCCCCAAGTTGTCAGGAGATAAGGGCCCAAACACTTGCTTTTAAGGGGCTTCTCTTCTGAGGACTCCTGCTGCCACGCCTCCCCGATTTCTTTCTACTGATGCAGGGGAAACCATTGACTTCCGAAAGGCCGGAGACGTCCGGAAAGACCGGGGGACCGGGGAAAGACCAGAACCAAGGGTTTTGGGGCTGGCCCCCATTTTTTGCCTTTTAAACATGTGGCTAAAAAGAATAAAAGGAAAAAAACTCCCAGGTTCACCGAAAGGGGGAGAGAATAAAGAACCATCGGCTCCCCCAATCAACTGAAATCCCAAACGACATGAACAGGACCAAATGGAATATCCCTGTGTCTGGGGAAAAGCGTTTTGTACCCCCGTGGGGATGAAGATCCACAAAAAAGATGGGATGTGTGAAGACTCTCGGAAAAAGCACAGCGCACTGCATCAGCAATAAACTCGGAAGACCAAGGCCCCCGGGTTTAAAACCCCAGGCCAAGGACATCCACGCGTTTTGGGTTTGGATAGGGTTTTTCCAGGCCCTCGATGCCCGGCGCCTGAAACTCAACCTGCCACGAGCAAACGAAAAAGAAGATTTGGAGAAACGGACAAAAATCGCCAAAGACCCGATCACTGACAGGGAAAAGCACCCTGGAAACCAAAAAAGCCACATTGGGACATTGTTTGCCACAGGGGAGAGACGCCTATGGAGCAAAAAATACCCAAAGAAAAAACACCCCCAAAAAAATCCAACGCCAAAAAAAAGAGGACAAAACAGGGGCCAAAAGAAAAACCTCAAATGCAAATAAGCCGCACTGCCGCGAAAAACAAGGGTTGGAAAAACTGTGGAAAGACTTGAAAAAAAAACACAGTCCCCTCAGAAAAAGGGGAATCGCGAGGAGGAGGAAAGCAAAAAGAAAAGACACAAGAGCGCTTCTTCAAGACCCCTTCCAGTTTGCCAGAACACTTTTTTGAGCACCCCAAATCTGGGCCCCAAAATGGGGACAAAAGGAGTTCTTGACGCACTGAGAAAAAAAACCTGACCCACAGAGAAAAGCCCCTCGACATTCAAGGGTTCTGGTGGGCCAACCAACCTGAGGAACAGTTCAATGGCAACCCCAACTTGGCGGAAATCAAAAAGGGGTGGTCGACAAAGCCAAGCCAAACACACCGGGGCCAAACGAAACCTTACCGCTTTATAAAAAATGTCCCGGGTGCTGGAGTGGCCCCCACGGCTGCTGCATCGGTTTGGAGAAACCAAAAATCAGGCCAGTGGAGAGGCAGATGGTGTTACACCCCAAAGAGCAAAACCAATGACATTAGCCATTCAGGCCAATATCACTACTAAACGCGAAGGAAAATCTTCTTCCTGTCATGGCAGCAAGGCTCCCAAATACCTGATGGAAAACAAAGTACTTGGATTGTCAGTCCCGAAAGGTGCATCCCGGCGTGGGTGGCTGGGTTTAAAAACGCCACAAAAGATCTGGGGGCGCAATCCAAAAAAAACAAAAACAAAAAGAGACCGGACAGTGTTGGGTTGATCTGGCAAACGCCTATGGACGGCCCCCGAAATGATACATTGGCTCTTAGATTACCATGGCCAAAGACACCCCCCCCCACATGCCAAGAAATACTTCAATGCTTTTTCAAGCGGTTCTCTACCAAGGAGACACAACAGACGGGTCAATTGGAAGGGGGTATTGCAAGGGCTGTGCAAAATTTTCCCCCAAAACTTTTCGTGCTGGCAATGGGAAACCCTCTTGAAAGCAGCAACAAACAACGCAGACAAAAAGACCTTGGCGATGGGTACAAAATCCTCCCCAAAGGCCTTCAGGGTACACTACAGTGATTTTATCCAGAGAAGACGAGACACCATGGCTTAAGGCGGCCAATTGCCTCATCCAAAATAAGTTTAAGCCCAAAAAAATCACGGAGTCCCTCCTGAGGAAAGGAAAAGTGCCGATCTGGGTCTCAGTGTTCCAACCAGGCCCCTTCCCAAAAGTCCCGAAGAAAAAGTCAAGACCTTTTGGGAAAATGGTATGATATACCAAAGACACACAAAAAGCAAAAGAAACCAAGCAGATGGCGGGGGGAAAGGGTTGGAACCCCTTGACCAGTTGGGCTCCCCCGGCAAATAAAAAGGTCGGGGGTCTGCAGTCGCTGATACCAAACGCAGGCCTCGATGATAAAACGACATCTGCCCAGCATAGTGGGGGCAATGGGAACCAAAAACAAAAATTCACAAGGAAATGGCTTGGTTTTTCCCACCCCGTCTGACTGACATAGCGCTGTACTGTCGCCAAGCAAAGCTGAAAATACCCCTGAAACCATCCTGGAGGAATACAAAAACAGGGGAAATCAAAACTTTAAAGCATGCGGAGGACTCAGGAGACGGGGAAAACCTCAAGCCCACTGAAACAGGCAAAATTGGAAAATTCAAAAGGCGAGATTTTGCAAAAGAAAGTCTCAAGCAAAAAATAACAGGACACACACAGACCAACAGACAAAGGGCGGGGGGGACCAAAACGAAGGGGGTCAAAGGCCAAAAAAAAGCCCAAAAAGACAGATGATTTGGGGGATGAAAAAGAAGAAGACCCAAAAAAACTCCAAAAAGCAGTCCAGCAAGGGGAGCAAGGGGAATGGCAACGTGGAGAATGCCTTCCAAAGAAGTCTCACTTTTGAATGACATTTGGCAATGGGCCCCCCTCAGGGTCACACATTTTCAACTGCAAAACCCTTCGCCCTCAAATGCAAAACCTGGTGAAGTGGGGGGGAAAAAAGACGATCCGCTGCCCCCCCTGCCAGAAAAACAAAAGTGGGCATTCCAACTCATTTAAAATAGCCCTGGGTCAAGGAAAGGTACACATGGGGGCACAACCAAGTGCCAAAGAAATTGGACAAGTATCTGGGCTATACCAAAACCACAAAAAGGGAAAAACAGGACCCAAAAGCACCCCAACATTTTTCACGGCAGAGGCACAAAACATGGCCAAGAACAACATGCCACTCGAAACATCAGGCAGATCCGGGCGGGGCAAAATGGGGTTTTCACTGCAGACCTCCCAGAATGGAAGATCACCCAGAGACATCAAAAAGAGTGGCATAGACCAACATGATTCCACTCTAAGTAAACCAAGCAGCGATCATGATCGAGCTCCGGTCAATGAGAACAAATGGAGGCACTCAAATCTACAAGACTGAAAAGTATGCGATCTGGCAAACAGCCTGAGGAAAAAGGCTATCAGGTCAAAGTCCTCACTGCAGAAACTGGAGCAGGGGTTTTAGGAACGCTGCATACGCCCAAAAGAAACAGCTCTCATTTCAGGGGAAGGAAAAAAACCCGAGCCCCGAAAGCAAGGGAGAAGCGGCAGAGGTGTTCAACGGATCGGTCAAGGAGGAACAAAATGAACTTCAAAGGCTTAATTTCCCCACAAATACAGGTGTCCCTGGGCTCATGGTTAAAGGCATCATTAAGTGGAAAATAGCATGTCCCGGGGTCATGGGATCGAATCCCAGCCAGGCTCGTCCCAAAATGGGAAAAAAAAGGGCAGCAGAGGGACATCCATCAAAACCCGGGGTGGGCCCAACCCCCCGGAGGTCAGGAATAAGGTCCGAAACACTTGCTTGAAGGGGGGCTCTCTTCGAGGACCTCTGCTGCCACGCCTCCACGAGTTTTTTCTACTTTTACAGTGATGAGACAATCTCCCCCAAAACGATGCTTAAGTTTTTACGGTGAGAGACAATCTGCCCACAACGATGTTTAATTAATGTTTTACAGTAAAGATCCAATCTGCCTGCCAACAACTGTTTTTTAATGCAGCAGGAACCTCTTCTGAAAAACATTCGAGAAAGCTGGATCTGGTGTTAAAGGAGCATTTCGTCTTACTATCATGTGTTTAAGTAAGGGGGGGATGGGGGGGTGTGAAAAATGAACAGAAAATGTGTCAATTTTGACAGAAGTTTTGGGATGACACAAATCATTGTGTTGTCATGTGCTATAGGCACCCAAATTCTTGACTGTGACAAAAAGCTGTGAATGACTTGATAATAATTAATTGCATTGATTAATCAAATTTTTTTCATCTTTCTTTGCATAGTGTAATGTTTAAACCATGAACTGGTTTTAGTCTTTGCATAAAAATGTTTTTCATTCTTTTCCGGGTTGGCTGCTTTTTTTATTGTAACTAAAAATGAAACTTTCCCCAGTATGCATGTTTTTTCCCCCCATTTTAATTTACTAGCAAAATGTTAGTTTTACTGACATATTGAACACAGGGTACATTATATTTTCTGTTTATTAGGAGTATTTGGACTACATGAGTTGCACCATGAAACGTGCAGTCCTGGGTTTGGGTTTTTTGTGCATTTATTCCCCTTTTGTAAATTTTCTAAAAAGCATGGCTCATGAGACTTTGATCTAGGATACATGTGGTTTTTTCTTACTTTTAAGTGGGTTTTAAATGTAATTATCGGGAAAAGAAGGTGCTTGATGTTAAAATTAAAACCAAACGGTTTTTCCATTTCTTCTTCTAGTGAAAAAGCTGCGACCGCCTGTGGATGATTTTTTCAATGCGCACAGACCTTGCGGGCATCCCGTCTGAAAGCGGGACCAATTTTATAAGACGCATTTTTTCCCTCCAACTATTTGTGAGTAATATTTATGTCTTGTGTGCCTGAAGAGCAAAAATTAAGGGAAGCATTGGTAATGCCAAGACATGGAGTTGTCTCAGCACTGTATTGTGTCAGTTCTTTACTGTACAGCAACTGTCATTTTACTTTCAGATCTTTCATACACAAACGTAGACCCTGTTCCCTGTGTCGTGCAAGTTTTTGGCTGCACAACAATTGCTAGTTTATCATTTCACTTTTGTAGCATATTTTTCATCCCCCCCCCCCCCCCCCTCTTTTTTTTTAAGAAATTTTTATCGGGATCTGATCTGTTGAAAATCAACAGTGTTAAGAAATTTTTAAAAAAATATCTGAAATTTGTTGTAGAAACAAAAAAAAAAACAAAAACAAAAAAGTGTTTGCATTGCTTACACTCAATGGTGTTGCCCATTTTGGTAGCACATTCGACGGCGATCTGCTGCCCAAGGGGAACTGTAGTAAACAAATATTAATAATTTTGGTTGATATTTTATTAGTTATTTTTTTAGCCATTGCACCGAGTTGTTAATAGTTTTCTTAGTTACCAAGTTTTTTTGAAAAACAACACATGAAATTATTAAGTTAAAAGTGTTTTAGGAAGAAACACTGGATTACATAACAATTTTCTGTTTTAAAAGGAAGTGTGGGCCATGTTTTTTATGAAATTGGCTTTTTTCCTAAGCCATTTTAATAACCCGTATTCATTTTTTTTTTTTTTTGATGATAGATAAAAGGGAATGGCGGGGAGGGTTTGATCCAGAGAAAAGATGGGTTTTTGTACCCAAATGATCCTTAAAATAAAATTTCAAAGAGATGAAGCTATTTAAGGCAAAAGGGTAAAATTCTTCTTGGGTTTACAGGAGACTGCTGATGTCGAAGCTGCACGACCTCATCTGGGGAACCTTTTAAAAGGGGGATCCACTTTAAAAAACATGCTTCCTTCTGCCTTTGTATAATGTGTTGTTTGTGTAGGGGTTTTTTTGGGGGTTACGTGGTACATTGAGGGGTGAAATGAAACTTACTCCCCTTTTGGGGAGGAAGGGGAGGGGATAAAGGGGGGACATGAGGGGAAGGGGGAAGGGGGGGACACACAGCACCGCAAAATCCAAGCATCATGTGAAATGCCAGGGCACGTGTGAAAGTAGTTTTTTAATTAGGATGTTGACATGTGCATAGTATTCCTACTTTTGTTCTTTTTTTTTGTTGGTGAAATTTATCATTGATTCAATTTCAAACTTTTCAGTGGTGAAACCAATCAGAAAAATTTAAAAGTAAAACAGTTAGGACACTGATTTGGTTAGTATCTCCAGTGTGGTGTGTGCTGAAAAATCTTAAAACCTGAAAGTGATGCGATTTTAGATATTTGTTGTGCTGGCATGAAGGGCAGCCAGTTTCCCTCTTGAAAAAAGCTGTGAATGATTTTAAACCCAAGGTAGGGGTGGTGTCTCTGACAAAAGCTGTGAATGATTAAAATAATGTACCGATTGGTCCTTTGAAAAAAGCGCAAATGAAAAAATAAAGTGAATTGACTGTGTCAAAAATGTTTCAATCATTGCATTGAGTGATGACCTTCATTCCTAACATTTGAGTGCCTTTGATACTTATTACCAACATTTTCTTTTTCGCTCTGTATGTATGCTTTTTCTGTATTTTGCTATTTACAAAAGTTTTTTTTAATCATATAAAAAATCATGTTGTTCAAAATTTTTTCAAGGAAACACACGGGGAGACTTGGGAAAAATAAAATTTTTTTGATGCACGACTTGCATGCCCCAAATTCTATTTGACATGCCTGACGTGCATTTTTGAAAAAGGGTTAAAGAACAGTTTGTAGTTTTGGTTTGTGAGCCTTTAAATTAGCGTTATCTTTTTTGGAAAACTGCGTCCAAAAAAGAACCCCGCTTTAACTTGTGGGGGGGAAGGTGTGTATTGTGGGGTTTTTAATTTTTTGGTTTTTTGGGGGGGGTTGGGGTATTTTTTAACATGTTTTTCAAACAAAGGAAAATTTCCCATTTATGGTGGGGTGAAGGGGGAGGGCGGGGGGTTAAATTTAAATTTTTAGTGAAGTTTGTAACAATAACACCTCCCTTTCAAATGGTTTTAGATGTCCTCGTCCCGCGTACTTTTTACATTTTTATAGGAAACCTTGGGACACTCCTTTTCACAAAGCAAAAAAAAAAAACACTAACAGTTTTTTTATTTTTTTGTTTTTTTTTGGGAAAAAGGGGGGCTGCAGAACTTCTGTGCTGATGTGAACGCTGGACAAAAACTGGGCTGGACTGCCTCCCGAGAAACTGTTTTTGAATTGGCATTCCCAACCTGACATTAAAGAATCCAAATTTTTTTTTTATCAAGAAGGGCAGATTTTTAATAAAATAAAATTAGAGGCAATTTCTTTTTGTATATTTTTGGGAAACCAATAACGGAGAAATCAGGCAGGAAAAAAATACTTATTCCACAGTCATCCATTCCCCCCTGTTTGCAGGGGGTTAAAAACAATTTACAAATAATAATGACAGAAACATTGCATCACTGCAAAAGAGAAGGTCTGTGGGAGTAAAAAACCAAAAAAAACAAGAGCAAATTATCCGAGTTTTCATTCACAATTAGTTACACAAGGAATGTCCAGCCGACAAATTGTCTTTTTTCACAAGTTTTGATCTTTTTGAATTGATTGGGGGCCTTTTTTTTTCTGAGCAATTACAACGGTCACTTGGTCCCAAACAACAAAAAAAATTTTTTACTTTGCATTAATAACCAGAATGAAATAGCCGAAAAACTCTGCAAGCAAGGAAAAATAATGAAATGGAGTAGAACAAGATAAAAATTTTCAAAATTTTTCCCGCCAAGGGACAGCATGAAATGTAGCATAAAAAAGACAATATTTTCATGTTTTCCCCGCGCAAGTAGACTAGAATGAAATATTGAAGGGAAAAACACTTATCAAGAAGGGCGGGTTGTTAATGAAATTCTTAAGGCATTTTTTTCTGTAGTTTTTTAGCAAACTTCAATAATGAGAATGTCAGGCAGGTATTAAAACGGTTTTTCCACAGCACCTTTATTCATCTGCGCAGCGGTTCAAAAAAAATTTTAAAACAAATAATAAGACAGAAAAAATTGGATCACTGCATAAAGGGGGTTTTTTGGGCTAAAAGCCAAAGTAAGATCAGAGAAAATATTATCCGAGTTTTCATGTCCCAAGTGGATTTTTACACAAGGAGATGTCTGCAGCCGTGTTGCTTTGTCTCAATGCTGGGGTTTTTAAATTGATTTGCTGCTTTTTTTTTCGATACATGGAAAAATCATCACTTGTTGGTCCCAGAGACAAAAAAAATTTTTTTCTTTGCATTAATAGACGGAAAAAAAAAATTTTTAATATCTGCAGCCAAGGAAACATAATGAAATGGTTTAAAAAGAAAAAAACAAAGGTTATTCATGAATATGGTACTTTAGTTTTTTGTATAATACCCACTAGGTTTTTAAGTTTGTTTTCCTTTTTTTTGGAGTGGGGTAAGGTGTGGGGGCAGAGGCAGGGGGAAGGGGGGGGTACTTGGCCCAAATTAATCTTTTAGTTAATATTATTCCCATTTCCTTTGAAAACCCTGCTGGGGAGGGGTGGGGTCTGTCTTTTTATACAGGTAAACAAATGGGGGGGGGGGGGGGGGGGGGGGGGTGGAGTGCTGTCTTTTTTAAAAACAGGGTAAACGGGGAAGTAAATTGAAACTTCCAAATAAAACAAATTTGAATTTTTTAATTTTGGGTATAAGGAAATCAACAACTTTGTTGGACTTTACATATAGATTGAATGAAATTTCCATTAAAACAAAAAAAAATATACAATTTTTTTTTAGGGGGGGGGGGGAAG
>JAMYXO010008385.1:0-2500 GCA_033310375.1 Conus canariensis
CTGAAATTTTTGGGTTTTTAACCGGTTTTAAAAATGTTTCCAGGGTTTTTTTCTTTTTCCCTTTGTTTAAATTAATTTGGGTTTTTATATTTTTTTTAATTTCTGGGGATCATTTTGGTGGGGGGGAAATTTTTATTGTTTTTTTTTTTTTGTTTTCCATGGGAAGGGTTTTTTTTTGAAAGGGTTTCTGGAACCCGGGCCGGGTTGTTTGGGGAGGGGGGTTTTTCGGGAAACCCCTGGGGGAAATTTTGGTTTGCCTGGTTGTTAAAAACCTTTTGGGGGGGTTTTCTTCCTGGTTCTGGGCAAATTTTTTTTTTTTTTTTTGAATTTTTTTTTCCTTTGGGGGGGGTTTTTTAAAGGGGGGGGGGTTTTTTTGGGGGTCCCGTTCCCCCGGGGGTTTTTTTTTTGCCCTAAATTTTTCTTTCCCCCTGTTGTCGGGTGGGTTTTTTTCCCCGGTTTTTTCGGCCAAATTTTTTGGGTTTTTTTTCTTAAAAAATTTATCCTTCCCCTTTTTTTTTTTTTTTCCTTTTTTGTGTTGTTGCCTTGGCCACTAAGGGGAAATTTTTTTCCCCCGTTTCCTTTTTCCCTTTTTTTTGTTCCCTTTAAATTTTTTTTTGTTTTTGGTGGGGTTTGGCTTTTTTTTGACCCTTTTTTTTTCTTCTTTTTTATAAGGGGAAATTTGTTTTTTTCCTTTTTTCAATTTTTTTCCCCAGGGTCTTTTTTTTTCCCTTTTTCCCAAAAGGGGTTTTTTTTTTCCCTGGTTTTTCCTTTTTTGGGGCCCGGGCCCATGGTTTTGGGCCCTTTTTCCTTCCCCCCGGAAAGGGTTTATAAATTTTTGTTTATTGAAGGGGTTTTCCTGTTTTTTTTCCCCACCCCAAAGGGAAAATTTTGGGGGAAATTTGGGGGCCCCACGGGCACACCCACCCATCCCCCCGGGGATTTTTTTTAAAAATTTTCCCCCCTTTTTTCGGGGTTTCCCCCCCCCATTTTTTTTTCCCTTTCCCCGGAAAAAAAATTTTAAAAAAAAAAACCCCCCCCTTTTTAAAAAAATTTTTCCCCCAATTTCCCCCCCCCCCTTTTTTAAAAAAAAAAACCCCCCCCCCCCCAAAACCCCCAAAACCCCCCCCCCTTTTTTTTTTTTTTTTAAAAACCCCCCCCCCAAAAAAAAAAAACCCTTTTTTTTTCCGGGGTTTTTTTTTTAAAAAAAAACCCCCCCCCCCCCCCCCCTTTTTTTCCCCCCCGGGGGGGGGGGTTTTTTTTTTTTTTTTCCCCCCCCCCCAAAAATTTTTTTTTGGGGGTTTTTTTCCCCCCCCTTTTTTCCCGGGGGGGGGGGGGGGGGGGGGGGAAAAGGTTTTTTTTTTCCCTTTTTTTAAAAAAAAACCGTTTTTAAAAAAATTTTTTTTTTGAAAGGGTTTTTTTTAAAGGGGGGGGGGGGAAAAACCCCCCCCCCCCCCCCCTTTTTTTTTTTTCCCCCCCCCCTTTTTGGGGGGGGTCCCCCCCCCCTTTTTTTTGGGGCCCGGGGGGGTTTTTTTTTTAAGGGTTTTTTTTTTTTTAAAGGGTTTTTTGGGGAAAAATTTTTTTTTGGGGGGCCCTTTTTGGGGGGTTTTTTTTTTTTAAAAAGGGTTTTTTTTTTTTCCCCCTTTTCCCCCTTTTTTTTTTGGGGGGGTTTTTTTGGGGGGGTTTTTTTTAAAAAACCGGAAAAAAAGGGGGGGGTTTTTTTTTTTTTTTTTTTTTAAAAACCCCCCGGGGGGGGGGGCCCCCCCCCCTTTTTTTTTAAATTTTCCCCCGGGGGGGGGCCCCCCCCCTTTTTTTTTTTTTTTGGGGGGGGTTTTTTCCCAAAAAAATTTTTTTGGGGCCCCCGGTTTTTTTTTAAAAAAATTTTTGGGGGAGGGGCCCCCCCCCCCAATTTTTTTTCCCCCCCCCTTAAAAAGGGGCCCCGGGTTTTTTTTTAAAAATTTTTTTTAAAAAACCCCCCCCCCTTTTTTAAAAAAAAAAAACCCCGGGGAAAAAGGGGGGGGGGGGGGGGCCCCCCAAAAAAACCCCCCTTTTTTTCCCCCAAACCCCAAACCCCGGGCCCCCCCCAAAAAACCCCAAAAAAAAAAAGGGGGGGGGGGGCCCCAAAAAATTTAAAAAAAAAAAAACCCCCCCCCCCCCCCCCCCCCCCCCCCGGGGGGGGGGGGAAAAAAAAAAAAAAAACCCAAAAAAAGGAAAAAAAAAACCCCAAAAAACCCCCCGGGAAAAAAAAAAAAAAAAAACCAAAACCCCCCAAAAACCCCCCCCCAAAAACCCCCCAAAAAAAAAAAACCCCCCCCCCCCCCCCCCCCCAAAAAAAAAAAAAAAACCCCCCCCTTTTTTTCCCCCAAAAAACCCCCCAAAAAACCCCCCCCCCCCCCCCCCCCCCAAAAATTTTTTCCCCCCCCCCAAAAAAAAAAAAACCCCCCCCCCCCCCCAAAAAAAAAAACCCCCCAAAAAACCCCCCCCCAAAAAAAAAACCCCCCAA
>JAMYXO010008385.1:5000-10920 GCA_033310375.1 Conus canariensis
TTTTTTTTTTTTTTTTTTTTTTTCCCAAAAAAATTGGGGGGGGGTTTTTTTTTTTTTTTTTTTTTGGGGGGCCCCCTTTTTTTTTTAAAAAAAAATTTTTTTTTTTTTTTTTTAATTTTTTTTTTCCCCCCCTTTTTTTTTTTTTTGGTTTTTTTTTTGGGAAAATTTCTTTTTTTTTTTTTGGGCCCCCCAATTTTTTTTAAAATTTTTTAAAAACCCCCCCTTTTTTTCCCCCTTTTTTTTTTTTTAAAAACCCGGGTTTTTTTTTTCCCCCCCTTTTTTTTTTTTTTTTTTGGGGGTTTTTTTAAAAAAAGGGGGAATTTAAACCCCCTTTTTTTTTTGGGGTTTGGGGCCTTTTTTTTTCCTTTTGGGAAAACCTTTTTTATTTTTTAAAAAAAAACCCTTTTTTTTGGGGGGTTTTTTTTGGGGTTTTAAAATTTTTTTGGGTTTTTTTAAAAAAACAAAAAAGGTTTTTTTTTGGGGGGGGCCCCCCCCCTTTTTTTTTTTTTTTTCCAAAAAAGGGGGGGGGGGGGGCCCCCCCAAAAAGGGGGCCCCCTTTTTTGGGGGGGAAAAAAAAATTGGGTTTGGGCCTTTTTAAAAACCCCCTTTTTTTTTTTTTTTTTTAAAGAAAAAAGGGGTTTTTTTTTTCCCTTTTTAAAAATTTTTTTTTAAAAAAAAAAAAAAATTTTTTAAAAAAACCCTTTTTTTTTTTTTTCCCCCCCCCAAAAAATTTTTTTTTTTTTGTTTGGGGGTTTTTTTTTCCCAAAAGGGGGGGGTTTTTTTTTTTTTTTTTTTTTTGGGGGGGTTTTTAAAAAAAAAAATTTTTTTTTTTTTTCCCCCGGAAAAATTTTTTTTTTTTTTTGGGGGGGGGTTTTTTAAAAAGAAATTTTTGGGGAAAAAAAAAAAAAGGGTTTTTTTTTTTTTGGGGAAATTTCCCTTTTTTTTTAAAAAAAAAAAAAATTTTTTTTTTTTTTTTTAAAAAAAAATTTTTTTTCCCCCCCTTTTTTTTTTAAAAAAAAAAAAAAATTTTTTTTTTTTAAAGGGCCCCCCCCCAAATTTCCCTTTTTTTTTTAAAAAAAAAGGGGGGTTTTTCCCCCCGGGGGGGAAAAAAAAGGGGGGGGAAAAAAAAAAAAAAAAAAAAAAAAAAAAAAAAACCAATTTTTTTTCCCCCCCCCCCAACCCCCCCCCCCCCCCCCCCAAAAAAAAAAACCCCCCCAAACCCCCCAAAAAAAAAAAAAAAAACCAAACCCAATTTTCCCCCCAAAAAAAAACCAAACCCCCCAAAAAAACCCCACCAAAAAAAAACCCCCAAAAAAACCCCCCCCCCCAAAAAAAAAAAAAAACCCCCCCAAAAAAAAAAAAAAACCCAAAAAGGGGGAAAGGGAAAAAAAAAATTTTTGGTTTTTAAAAAAAAAAGGAATTTCCCAAAAAAATTTTTTTGGGTTAAAAGGGGAAATTTTTTTTTGGTTTTTTGGGGGAAAAAAATTTTTTTAATTTTAAAAAAATTTTTTTTTTTAAAAGGGGTTTTTTTAAATTTTTTTTTTTTTTTTTTTCCAAAAATTTTTTTTTTTTCCAAAAGGGGGGGGGGGGTTTCCCCCAAAAAATTTTTTGGGGGGGCGGTTTTCCCCCCCGGGGGGGGGGGGGGGTTTTTAAAAAATTTTTTTTTTTTTTTTTTTTTTTTGGGAAAAAAAATTTTTTTCCCTTTTTTGGGGTTTTTTTTCCCTTTTTTTTTTTTGGTTTTTTTTTTTCCCCCCGATTTTTTTTTTTTTTTAAAAAAATTTTTTTTTTTTTTTTCCCCCCTTTTTTTTTTTTAAATTTTTTCCCCCTTTTAAAAAGGGGTTTTTTAAAAAAAAAAATTTTTTTAAACCAAAAAAATTTTTGGGGGTTTTTTTCCCCTTTTTTTTTAAAATTTTCCCCCTTTTTAAAAAAGGGGGGGGTTTTTTTTTTTTGGGTTTTTTTTTTTTTCCCCCCTTTTTTTCCCCCCCCTTTTTTTTTTTTTTTTTTTTTAAAAAAAAATTTTCCCCCAAAATTTTTTTTTCCCCCTTTTTCCCCCCCTTTTTTTTTTTTAAAAAGGGGGTGGGTATTTTTTAACCCCCGGCTTTTTCCCCAAAGGGGGGGGGGCCCCCCCCCCAAAAACCCCCCCCCCCCGGAAAAAACCCCCCCCCCCCCCCAAAAAAAAAAAATTTTTTTTTCCCCCCCAAAAAAACCCCCCCCCCCCCCCCCAAAAAACCCCCCCCCAAAAAAAAAAAAACCCAAAACCCCCCCCCCCCCCCCCCCCAAAAAAAAAATTTTTTTTTTCCCCCTTTTTTTCCCCCCCCCCCTTTTTTTTTTCCCCCCCCCCCGGGCCCCCCCCCCCCCCCCCCCCCAACCCCCCAAAACCCACAAACCCCCCCCCAAAACCCCCAAAAACCCCCCCCCAAAAAAAAATTTTTTTTCCCCCCTTTTTTCCTTTTTTTTTTTTAAAAAAAAAAAGGGGGTTTTTTTTCCCCCTAAAAAAAACCCAAAAAAAATTTTTTTTAAAAAAAAAGCCCCCCCCCCCCCCCAAAAAAAAAAAAAAAAATTTTGGGGTTCCCCCAAAAAAAAAAAAAAACCCCCCTTTTTTTCCCCCCCAAAAAAAAAAAAAACCCCCCCCCAAAAAAAAAACCCCGGGGGGGAAAAAAAAACCCCCCCCCCCCCAAAAAAAAAAAAAAAAAAAAAACCCCCCCCAAAACCCCCCTTTTTTTCCCCCCAACCCCCCCCCCAAAAAAATTTTTTTCCCGGGGAAAAAAAAAAAAAAAATTTTTTTTTTCCCCCCCCCCCTTTTTTTTTTTTAAAAAAAAAAAAAAAAAAAAAAACCCCCCCGGGGGGAAAAAAAAACCCCCAAAAAAAAAAAACCCCCCCAAAAAAACCCCCCCCCCCCAAACCCCCCCCTTTTTTTGGGTTTTTTTTCCCCCCCCCCCCTTTTTTTTTTTTCCCCCCCCCCAACCCCCCCCCCCCCCCCCCCCCCCCCCCCTTTTTTTTTTGGGGGGGCCCCCCAAATTTTTTTTTTGGGGGATTTTTTTTTGGGGTTTTTTTTTTTTTAAAAAAAAATTTTTTTCCCCCCCGGGGGGTTTTTTTTTTTTTTTTTTTTTGGTTTTTTTTTCCCCCTTTTTTTTTTTTGGGGGTTTTTTTTTTTTTTCCTTTAAACCCTTTTCCCCCTTTTTTTTTTTTTGGGGGGCCCCCCCCCAAAAACCCCCAAAAAAAACCGGGGGGGTTTTTTTTTAAAATTTTTTTTTCCCCTGGTTTTGGGGATTTTTGGGTTTTTTTTAAAAATTTTTTCCCCCTTTTTTTCCCCCCCCCAAAAAAAAAAAAACCCCCAAAAAAAAAACCCCCCCCCCCCCCCCCCCCCCCCCCCCCTTTTTAAAAAAAACCCCCCCCAAAAAAAACCCCCCCCCCCCCCCCCCCCCCCCCCCCCGGGAAAAAAAAATTTTTTTTTAAAAAAAACCCCCCCCAAAAACCCCCCAAAAAACCCCCAAAATTTTTTTTCCCCCCCAAAACCCCCCCCCCCCCCCCCCCCCAAATTTTTGGGGGGGCCCCCCCCCCCAAAAAAAAAAAAAAACCCCCCCCCCCCCCCCCCCTTTTTAAAAACCCCCCCCCCCCCCCCCAAAAAAAAAAAAAAAAAAAAAAAACCCCCCCCCCCCCGGGGCCCCCCAAAAAAAAGGGGGGGGAAAAAAAAAGGGGGGGGAAAAAAGGGTTGGGGGTTTTTTGGGGGGGGTTTTTTTTTTTTTTGGGGGGGGGGGGGTTTTTTTGGGGGGGGGGGGGCCCTTTTTTTAAAAAGGGGGGGTTTTTTTTGGGGTTTTTGGGAAAGGTTTAAAATTTTTTTTTTTTTTGGGGGGGATTTTTTCCCCCCCTTTTTGGGGGGGGGGGGGGGGCTTTTTTTTTTTTTTTTAAAAAAATGTTTTTGGGGAATTTGGGGAAAAAAAAAATTTTTTTTTTTGGGTTTTGGGGGGGGGGGGTTTTTTTTTGGGGGGGGGGCCCGGGGGTTTTTGGGGGCCCCCGGGGGGTTGGGGGGGTTTTTTTTAATTTTTTTGGGCCCGGGGGCCCCTTTTTTTTCCCTTTTTTGGGGTTGGGGAAAAAAATTTTTTTTTTTTTTTTTTTTTTTTTTTTTTTTTCCTTTTTTTTTTGGGGGCCCCCCCCGGGCCCCAAAAATTTTTTTCCCCCTTTTTCCCCCCCCCCCCCCCCCCCCCCCCCCCCCCCCCCTTTTTCCCCCCCCCCCCCCCCCCCTTTTCCCCCCAAAACCCCCCCCCCCCCGGGGGCCCCCCCCCCCCCCCCCCCCCCCCCCCCCCGGCCCCCTTTTTAAAAGGGGGGGGGGGAGGTTTCCCCCCCGGGGGGTTTTTTTTTTCCGGGGTTTTTAAAACCTCCCCCCCCTTTTTTCCCCCAAATTTTTTTTTCCCCCCTTTTTTTGGGGGGGAAGGGGGGGGGGGTTTTTTGGGGGGGGGTTTTTTTTAAAAAGGGGGCCCCCCTTTTTTTTAAAAAAAAAACCCCCCCCCCGGGGGGGGGGTTTTTTTTTCCCCCTTTTTTTTTTTTTTTTTTTTAAAAAATTTTTTTTTTTTTTTGGGGGGGGGGGGGGAAAAAAAGGGGGGGGGGAAAAAAAAAGGGGGAAAAAAAAAGGGGAAAAAAAAAAAAACCCCCCCCAAAAATTTTTTTTGGGTTTTCCCCCCGGGGGGGTTTTTTTGGGGTTTTTTGGGGGTTTTTCCCCCCCCCCCTGGTTTTTTTATTTTTTTAAAAAAAATTTTTTTGGGGTTTTTCCCGGTTTGGGGGGGGGCCCCCCCGGTTTTTTGGTTTTTTTTGGGGGGGGGCCCGGGGGGGCCCCCCCAAAAAAGGGGGGGGGGGTTTTTAAAAAAACTTTTTTGGGGGGCAATTTTTAAAATTTTTTTTTTCCCCCCCCCCCCTTTTCCCCCTTTTTTAAAAAAAAAACCCCCCCCCCCCCCCCCCCAAAAAAAAACCCCCCCCCGGGGGGGTTTTTAAAAAAAAATTTTTTTTTTTGGGGTTTTTTCCCCCCGGGGGTTTGGGGGTTTTTTTTTTTTTAAAACCCCCCTTTTTTTTTTTAAGGGGGGTTTAAAAAAAAGGGCCCCCCCCCGGGGGGGGGCCCCCCCCCCCCTTTTTTCCCCTTTTTTGGGGGGGGGGGAAAAAAGGGGGGAAATTTGGGGGGGGGGGGGAAAAGGGGGGGGGAAAAGGGGTTTGGGGGGCCCCCCCAAAAAGGTTTAAAAAAATTTTTTTTTTTTTCCCCCCTTTTTTCCCCCTTTTTTAAAAAAAATTTTTCCCCCCCCCCTTTTTTTGGGTTTTTTTTTTTTTTTTTTTTGGGGGGTTTTTTTTTTTTGGTTGGGGGGGGGGGCCCCCCTTTTTTTTTTTTTTAAAAGGGGCCCCCCTTTTTTTGGGGGGGGGCCCCCCCCCCCCCCCCCGGGGGGGGGGTTTTTTTTTTTTTTTTTCCCCCGGGGGGGAAAAAGGGTTTTTAAAATTTTTTTTTTCCCCCCCCCCCCCGGGGGCCCCCCCCCCCCTTGGGGGGTTTGGGGGCCCCCTTTTTTTCCCCGGGGGGTTTTTTTTTTTTTTTTTTTTTTGGGGGGGGGGGGGGGGGTTTTTTTTTTCCCCCCCCCCCCCAAAAAAAAAAATTTTTTTTTTTTGGGGTTTTTTTTCCGGCCCCCAAAGGGGGCCCCCCCCCCCCCCTTTTCCTTTTTTTTTTTGGGGGGGGTTTTTTTTTTTTTGGGGGGTTTTTTTTTTTGGGGGGGGGTTTTTTTTTTCCCCCGGGGGGGGGAAAAAAAAAATTTTTCCCCCCCTTTTTTTTTTTTTTTTTGGGGGGGGGGGGGGGGAAAAATTTTTTTTTTTTAAGGGGTTTTTTTTTTTTTGGGTTTTCCCAAAAATTTTTTGGGGGGGCCCCCCCCCCCCCCCCCCCCCCCTTTTTTTT
>JAMYXO010008386.1:0-10918 GCA_033310375.1 Conus canariensis
CTGGAATAGAAGCAAAACACACTTGTTTCTCTGCAAACAACCACTTGTTCTCTGCTACCTGAATGACAAACTTTCTCTGCTGCTACCTGGAATAGAAGCAAAACACACTTGTTCTCTGCTGGTACCTGGAATAGAAGCAAAACACACTTGTTCTCTGCTGCATACTGGAATAGAAGCAAAACACACTTGTTCTCTGCTGCATATCTGGAATAGAAGCAAAACACACTTGTTCTCTGCTGCATACCTGAAACAGAAAAAACGCATTCAATACTGGGTACCTGGAATAGAAGCAAAACACACTTTTAACTTGCTGCGTACCTGGAATAGAAGCAAAACACACTTGTCTCTCTGCTGCATACCTGGAACAGAAGCAAAACACACTTGTTCTCTGCTGCGTACCTGGAATAAAGCAAAACACACTTTTTCTCTGCTGCTACCTGGAATAGAAGCAAAACACACTTGTTCTCTGCTGGTACCTGGAATAGAAGCAAAACACACTTGTTCTCTGCTGCATACCTGGAATAAAGAAAAACACACTTGTTCTCTGCTGCTACCTGGAATAGAAGCAAAACACACTTGTTCTCTGCTGCATACCTAAACGAAGAAAACCTTACAGCTGTACCTGGAATAGAAGCAAAACACACTTGTTCTCTGCAGCTACCTGGAATAAAGCAAAACAACTTGTTCTCTGCTGCATACTTGCAACACAAGCAAAACACTTGTTCTTGCTGCGTACCTGGAATAGAAGCAAAACACACTTGTTCTCGCTGGCATACCTAATAGAGCAAAACAATTGTTCTTGCTCATACCTATAAAGCAAAACACACTTGTTTCTGCCATACCTGGAATAGAAGCAAAACACACTTGTTCTCTGCTGCTACCTGAATAGAAGCAAAACACATTGTTCTGCTGGGTACTGGAATAGAAGCAAACTTGTTCTTACACGTAAACAAAACACACTTGTTCTCTCTGCTGCTACCTGAAAAAGAACAAACACACTTTTACTGCTGGTACCTGGAAAGAAGCAAAACACACTTGTTCTCTGCTGCGTACTGGAATAGAAGCAAAACACTTGTTCTGCTCATACCTGCAATAGAAGCAAACAACCTGTTCTCTGTAAACCTGGAATATAAGCAAAACACACTTGTTCTCTCTGCGTACCTGGAATAGAAGCAAAACACCTTGTTCTCTCTGCGTACCTGGACAACAACACTTGTTCTCTGTTGGATACCTGATAGAAGAAAAACATCTTGTCCTCTGCGCGTACCTGAATAAAGAAAACACACTTGTTCTCTCTGTACCTGAATAGAAGCAAACACACTTGTTCTGCTGGGTACCTGGAAAGAAGCAAAACACACTTGTTCTCTGCTGGTACCTGGAATAGAAGCAAAACACACTGTTCTCCTGCTGCTACCTGATAAAAAAACCACTTGTTCTCTGCTGAACCTGGAATAGAAGCAAAACACACTTGTTCTCTGCTGCTACCGATAAGCAAACAGCCTGGAATAGTAGCAAAACACACTTGTTGACTGCTGTACCTGAACAAAGCAAAACACTTGTTCCTGCTGGTACCTGGAATAGAAGCAAAACACACTTGTTCTCTGCTGGTACCTGAATAGAAGCAAAACCACCTGTGTTCCTGCTGCTGGAACCTGCAATAGAAGCAAAACACACTTGTTCTCTATTTGGTACCTGGAATAGAAGCAAAACACACTTGTTCTTCGCGTACTGAAGAAAACACTTTCTCTGTGCGACCGAATAGAAGCAAAACACTTGTTCTCTAAGGACCTGGAATAGAAGAAAACACACTTGTTCTCTGCTGCGTACCTGGCAATAGAAGCAAAAAACATTGTTGCTGCTGGGTACCTGGAATAGAAGCAAACACACTTGCTCTCTGCTGTGTACCTGGAATAGAAGCAAAACACACTTGTTCTCTCTGCTACCTGATAAGACATTGTCCTCTATTTGGCACCTGGAAAGAAGCAAAACACACTTGTTCATTACATGTGTAAAGAAAACACACGTCTATGATCTTGCTCCTGTGGACTTGATAGACACAAAACACATTGTTCTCTGATGGAACTGGAATGAAGCAAAACACACTTGTTCTCTGCTGCTACCTAAACACTGCTCGTGAATAAAGAAGCAAAACACACTTGTTCTCTGCTGGTACCTGGAATAGAAGCAGAACACCCTTGCTCTCTGCTGTGTACTGGAAGAAATACACTGCTCTCGCTGCACACTGAATAGTAGCAAAACAGACTTTTTATCTGCTGCGTACCTGGAATAGAAGCAAAACACACTTGTTCACTGCTGCCTACCTGCAATAGACGGAAAACACACTTGTTCTCTGCTGCGTACCTGCAATAGAAGCAAAACACACTTGTTCTCTGCTGCGTACCTGCAATAAGAAGCAAAACACACTTGTTCTCTGCTAAGTACCTGCAATACAAGCAAAACACACTTGTTCTCTGCTGCGTACCTGGAATAAGCAAAACACATTGTTTCTGCTGTACACCTGCAACAGAAGCAAAACACACTTGTTCTCTGCTGTGTACCTGCAATAGAAGCAAAACACACTTGTTCTCTGCTAAGTACCTGCAATAAAGCAAAACACACTTGTTCTCTGCTGCACACCTGCAACAGAAGCAAAAACACTTGTTCTCTGCTGCGTACCTGGAATAGAAGCAAAACACACTTGTTCTCTGCTGCGTACCTGCAATACAAGCAAAACACACTTGTTCTCTGCTGCTACCTGGAATAGAAGCAAAACACACGGTTGTCTCTGCAACACACTTGTCTCTGCTTTGTACCTGGAATAGAAGCAAAACACACGGTTGTTCTCTGCTGCATACCTGGAATAAGAAGCACACTTGTTCTCTGCTGCATACCTTTAATAGAAGCAAAACACACTTTTCTCTGCTGTGTACCTGCAATAGAAGCAAAACACACTTGTTCTCTGCTGCTACCTGCAATAGAAGCAAAACACACTTGTTCTCTGCTGCATATCTGGAATAGAAGCAAAACACGCTTGTTCTCTGCTGCATACTGAAACAGAAGAAACCATTCAATGCTGGTACCTGGAACAAAGCAAAACACACTTGTTAACTGCTGCGTACCTGGAATAGAAGCAAAACACACCTGCTCCTGCTGCATACCTGGAACAGAAGCAAAACACACTTGTTATCTGCTGCGTACCTGGAATAAAGCAAAACACACTTGTTCTCTGCTGGGTACCTGGAATAGAAGCAAAACACACTTGTGCTCTGCTGGGTACCTGGAATAGAAGCAAAACACACTTGTTCTCTGCTGCATACCTGGAATCAAAGAAAAACACACTTGTTCTCTGCTGGGTACCTGGAATAGAAGCAAAACACACCTGTTCTCTGCCACATACCTGGAATAGAAGCAAAACACACTTGTTCTCTGCTGCATACCTGGAATACAAGCAAAACTCACTTGTTCTCTGCTGCGTACCTGGAATAGAAGCAAAACACTTGATCTCTGCTGCGTACCTACAGAAGGAAAACATGATTGTTCTCTGCTGCGTACCTAGTATAAAGCAAAACACACTTGTTATCTGCTGCGTACCTGGAATAGAAGCAAAACACACTTGTTCTCTGCTGCTACCTGCAATAGAAGCAAAACACACCTGTTCTCTGCCGCATACCTGGAATAGAAGCAAAACACACTTGTTCTCTGCTGTATACTGGAATAGATGCAAAACACACTTGTTGACTGCTGGGTATCTGGAACACAAGCAAAACACACTTGTTCTCTGCTGCGTGCCTGGAATAGAAGTAAAACACACCTGTCTCTGCTGTGTACCTGGAATAGAAGCAAACCACCCGTGTGCCCTGCTGAGAACCTGGAATACAAGCAAAACACACTTGTTCTCTATTTGGTACCTGGAATAGAAGCAAAACACACTTGTTCTCTGCTGCGTACCTGGAATACACTTGTTCTCTGATGGGAACCTGGAATAGAAGCAAAACATACTTTTTTTTTTTTTTGTGGCATCAGTTATCGGATCAATGGAGCACCTAAGGCGGTAATTTTCTTTCTTTTTTTTTTCCTTTTTTTTTTTTTTTCCCCTAAGGCCAAAATCCACCTCTTCATTTTTTGGTGCTTCACACTGTCCTCTTCATTTGCCAAAAAAAAACAAAAAGCGAAAAAAAAAAAAAACAATTTCCACTACTAAGGTTTTTTTTTCTTTTTTTTTTCCTTTTTTTTTTTTTTTTTCTTCAACCAGTCCCTTACACACCATGCATAGTCTGTTTGTTCATTTACAAATGGACACGATTTTGCAGATTTAATGTTTTGGCGTTTGATACAAAGTGTCTGGGTTTGTTAGTGTTCTAATGTGTGGTGAACTGGCACACTCACTCTGACAATGTGTTGCTAGTACAAAGAAAACAACAAGATTAAACAAAAGACTTCATTATTTTCTTTCATTTCAGTTTTTCCCACGTAACGAGAGAGAAGGAGAATCTGTTATCTGCTAGCTTCATTTTGTGATGCATACACACACACACACACACACACACCTCTCTCTCTCCCCTCCCCCCCCCCCCCCCCTCTCAAACATATTAACAATGGTGGTTACATGTTAAAGGCACGGTATCAAAGTAAAATTTATGCATAACCCACCAATTCCGTAAGTACACACTCCTGAAAGGATATCATAGGTCCCAGTTGCTGAGACAGGAACAGGCCTCCCCATGCTACTACCCAAGCGCGTGAGCGCTCCTCACGTCACGCAACCACCACCACCCACCCACAAAAAAAAAGAGATAGAGAGACAGACAGACAGACCTGACAGGCAGCAGAGGACAGACAGTTGGACAGAGATGGCGTCAAAGAGAGAGAGAGGGAGAGAGTGGGATGTTGGTGATGGGGGGGGGGGGGGGAGACACACAGAGAGAAAACGACAGGAAGAGAGATACTGAGTCAGACGGGCAGACAGGCAAACAAACATACACACTCACGTACAGAGACAGATAGAAAGAAAGAGAATGCGAGAAAGAGAGAGAGAGAGAGAGAGAGACAGACAGCAGACATACTGAGAGAGAGAGAGAGAGAGACAGGCAGACAGACAGACAGACAGATAGAACAGACTAGCAAACATGTAGAGAACATTAAAGAAGAGTCACTCTCATGCTATAACAGAGAGAGAAAGAAAGTGAGATGGAGCAAAGGACGGACGGGCAGATAAACAGACAGGCAAGCAAACTGACGGGCCGACAGACAGGCAGACAAACTGAGAGGGACAAAGAGATGGAGGGAAGAAATGACGGAGAGAGAGACAGAGAAAAGAAACTCACAGGCTTCTAACATACTTTTCCCAACGGTAGCGGTAACTGTTTCTGTAGAAATATGCAAAGGAGTTCTGCATCAGATAGTGTGTTTCTAGTCTACTTAAAGAGGAGGTGATGCTTTCTAATGTTTAGCTCTTTTTCAAAATTATGTTGCAGAGAGAAGACAGAATTGGTCTTTTTGAAAATACTAATACACACCTTAACTAAAAGAATCATGTAATTAATGAATTTGTAATTTGCAAGATTGAGATCAAATTTGTTTATACCAAAAAGTATGTCCAAAACTGATAGCTTTAGTCTTATATCTGTTTTTACGTATATGAAATCCTCGATTGACAACCAAAACATTCGCACAGGTGGACAATCATAGAAAAAATGCTCAATATAATCAATTGTGTCAGGACAATACGAACACTTATTACTTTCTTTTACTTGCATTTTACTCCTGAGAACAAAAAAGGACAACGATCAATGCCATGATGGTTATAAATACCCATTACACACCCTTTTAAAATCTTTGTCGAAACAGTATGATAAATGTTCCAAGTACCTACTTAATTGGGGAACAAAATGAAAATGTAACAGTTCTGCTACTATTACGACATTCGAATTTACTACTTTAACAAGTAGTGGGACACCTTCTGTCTGGTCTGCGATCCTGGTGGTCGTCTGGCAGACTGGCACCGCTTCCTGTTTGGTCCTGCCACAAAAAAAACTGTGTTTAAACACTTTCGAAGAAAATTCTAACTAAACATAACGAAAGAAGACATTAACACCTGAATAACTATATTCCAGAAAAGGATCCATTAAACCCTAAGAAAGGAGAAGTCGACGTACAACGACGTAATTCTGTAAGAAAGAAATATGTTAAACTCTGAAAGAATATTCAATCATACAATCACAAAGCACTGAATCGTGCGAAAGAGGATACAAAAGCCATGAAGTACAGCAGCATTAACCCTGGGAAAGAAACCTCAACCTAACAAGAAGTCACCAAGTCCTGGAAAGAAAAATACACAAACCTGGAAAATTAAGACAAAAACACTGGAAAGAAGACTTAAACCCTAGAAAGAATAGAAAACTAACTACATGGAACCCTGGCGATGAAGGAAAACACCCAACCAAAGAAGAAGGCGATGATTCCTGGGGAGGGGAGGGGGGCGTTTTTGGGGGTGGTTGAGATTGATTTATGGTAGTGTGGGATGGTGGAAGAGCGAATGGGAAGGTGGTTGGTATGAGTGCGTTTGGTGGGTTGGGTGGGTGGGGTGGTGGGGGTGGTGGGTGGTGGTGTTGGTGTGGTGGTGGTTGGTGATTGGGTGTGGTGTGAGTGGTTGTATGGTGTGGTTGGGTGTGGTGGTTGGGTGTGTGGTGGTATGGTGTGGTGTGGTGTGTGGTGGTGGTGTGGTGTGGTGGTGGGTGTGTGGGTGGTGTGTGGTGGTGTGGTGGTGTGTGTGGTGTGTGGTGTGGTGGTGGTGTGGTGTGGTTGTGTGGGTGTGGTGTGGTGTGGTGGTGGTGGTGGTGGGTGGTGTGGTGGTGTGTGTGGTTGTGTGTGGTTGGTGTGGGTGGTGGTGTGGTGTGTGGTGTTGGTTGTGGTGTGGTGTGGTGGTGGTGGTGTGTGTGGTGTGGGTGGTGTGGTGTGGTGTGGTGTGTGGGTGGGGGGTGTTGTGGTGTGGTGTGGTGGGGTGGTGTGGTGTGGTGTGGGGTGTGGTGTGGTGTGGTGTGTGGGTGTGTGTGGTGGTGTGTGTGTGTGTGGTGTGGTGTGGTGTGGGTGTGTGGGTGGTGTGGTGTGGGTGGGTGTGGTGTGGTGGTGTGTGTGTTGGTGTGGTGTGGTGTGGTGTTTGGTGTGGTGGTGGTGTGTGGTGTGGTGTGTGGTGTGGTGGTGGTGGTGTGTGGTGGTGGTGTGGTGTGTGTGTGGGTGGTGTGGTGTGGTGTGGTGTGGTGGTGTGTGGTGGGTGGGTGGTGGGTGTGGTGGTGTGTGTGGTGTGGTGTGGTGTGGTGTGGTGGTGTGTGTGGTGTGGTGTGTGGTGGTGGTGGTGTGGTGTGTGTGGTGTGGTGTGGTGTTTGGTGGTGTGTGGTGTGGTGTGTGTGGTGGTGGTGTGGTGGTGGTGTGGGTGGTGTGGTGGTTGTGTGTGGTGTGGTGTGGTGTGGTGGTGTGTGGTGGTGGTGTGGTGTGGTGGTGTGTGGTGTGGTGGGGTGGTGGGTGTGGTGTGGTGGTGTGGTGTGGTGTGGTGGTGGTGGTGGTGGTGGGGTGGTGTCGTGGTAGAATGGTGGTGCCCTGGGCCAGTTTGGCCTGGGATAGGGTAGGGTCAGACAAGGTCAGTCAGGGTTGGGGGGGTCAATCTGGCCTGGGCTGGGCTTGGCCTAAACTGGCCTAGGCCTAGGTGCTGGCCTATGGGGTAAGGTAGGTTAGGGTGGGGTTGGGTTTGGAAGGGTCAGCCTTGCCTTGGCCACCTAGCCTGAGCCAGTTTGGCCTGGGCTGGCCTGGGAATGTAGGGCGTGAACAAGAGCAGTAAAACACTTCTTGCTCAAATGACCACTTTTCCCAGACACATGAACAATCTGACCCCCAGCTGGCCGATGACCGATCCACGCATACCTCCAACTCCAATGACCAACAGAATGAGCAGACCCACCAGGAGCCGGTTGAAAAGAGGCAGCTTCATCCACCAGTCAAGACGCCTTGAAACACAAAACCCAGTCTTGATGAACACGAAGCAAAGCCTATCCCGGCAAAGGTCACCCACCCATCTCGGAAGAGGCAGGTGTTCCCAACAGTCGTCACCAGCATTCCCGGAGTGGAGAAGAGAGGAACACAGTCAGACACCCAAAGGAAGGCCCTGGCCATGGAGTATATCTGCAACCAGTACCCCCAGGAAGACTGGACCCATCTCTTCACAGATGGTTCCGCCACAGAAGCAATGAGGAATGGTGGAGCTGGAATCTTCCTCCGATACAAAGACCGAGATGAAGAAACTGCAATGCCAACAGGAAAATACTCCACCAACTTCCGAGCTGAGTGAGAAGCCCTCTGTGAGGCAGCCACAACAGTCTTGCAGAACTCCAAAAGAACAACAGGGCAGGTGGTGGTGTTCTCTGACGCTCTCTCCATGCTCCAAGCCCTCAAGAACTCCCGCTGCAAAGAACAGAACCATCTCACTTCAGCCCTTGTTGCCCTGAGTGCCAGAGTGGAGAAAGTGGTGACACAATGGGTAACAGCACACTGTGGCATCAGAGGCAACGAAAAAACGGACATTCTGGCAAAAGACGGTGCACAGAAGGAGCAGGCCAACAACCTGGTGTCATACGATGAAATTAGGACACTCATCAAGGCACAGCAAGGAATAAAATGGCGCCTCCTGCATCCCAAATACAAGCCAGAAGACACATACCATTTGCTGCGACGACGGAACAGGTCAAGATCTTCCGCCTGAGGACTGGACACAATCGCCTGCTCCACCACATGTACACAAAATTTGGCATTGGACAGAGTGGAGAGTGCCCTTGTGGTGAGGGACCAATGACAACTGACCACATCCTTCAAGTCTGTACCACGTATGCAGCATCCAGGAAAAAGTACTGGCCAACACCGACAGCAGTGGAAGCCAAGCTATACGGCACCCTGGAGAAACTGCGACGGACGGCAGCCTTCGTCGAGGACACCGGGCTGCTCATCTAACGGGATGGCGAACGAGGAAGAAGAAGATATCTCCAACTCTCTTGCTCCCAAGCATGTCATAAAAAGATAAGCATCCCCTGCACACTGGTCCCAGGATGCACAGCAACTCCTTCAACTGCATCCATCTATGGAACACAACAGAAGGCAGCCAGCAACTCTGATTCCCGGGAACCATCACCCTGACTGATGAATCACCAGAACAGGGAATAATGCGCAGAATGAATGGCAATGGTTACACCAGAGACAAATATGTACATATACATCTTTATGTACGTATTTCTCTAGCCAGGCTTCTTTAGTACCCCCTGACCCTTCCTCTGCTCCCCACTTACTTAACTAATCCAACACAACATCCAGTCACTAACAGAACTAAAGGCATGCAGTGGCGTTGTTGAAAGATCCGTGTGGAAGAGAGACCCGATTGGTAACACGAATCGCGAATCAGCCACGAATCAGGGACGAAATTTAGATATCCTCGACAGCAAACACGACCGACGTTAAGGCCTATACTGAAGCCAGTTCCACGGGACCTCCAGTGTGAACTCCATGCTGATATGACCGCCAGACAGGTTCTCTGCAAAACAAGGGGTACTCAGACAGTACCAGGGGATCCCAAGATACACTGCAGGAAATGCATGCCTTTCCTGAAGTATCTCGTCTGGTACCACCGTTCTGTACCTTTGGTCCGCAGACAACTGTCACAGAAACCAGAGCAGCCATGTGTCACACAGGAAGGCCAGTGGCACTCTGCTCTATGAACTACAGCTCTGACACCTCCAGGGTCTCTATACCCTGATAAACTCCCACGCGCAGGAGCCGGTCAAGCTGATGCCACCAGCAAAATGGATCTCATGGTAAGGCCAGTCCGATCCATTCAGACCATTTTTCCAACTACGCGACGCCAAAATTTCTTATCCACACAGAAGTTCAACACCACAGCATCCTGCACACTTTCAGTCTTGCCAGGAGCTAAATGATGCGCTGGAACGGGCCTCCCTCTAACCCCCTAACACCCCCCCCCCCCCAAACTACTAAAGCCTAACCAAAGCCACCATTCTGCACTAGACTCCCTGTCCTAACAACCCACCATCCAAGGTGACAAGCCACCTGGGAGTCGAAGTTTCTGAACGCCTTCTGCTGTATCCCACAGAGAGATGTAGTCAAAGAAGGCACTGTACACTGTGGTTCCTGCTTACAGAAGACCCCCACCGATCCATGACAGACTGTGAGGCAACAGAATGTGCAGATCTGCACAAAACGTGGCAATGATAAAATGAAAACCACACTCTTCACGCATCAAAAGAAAGCGACCACTGCCAGAGAGCCTCTTCAAGACTTCCCACAGACCTCGGTACAAGCACCAAGGCCAAGTACTGGACAATAAAACACCCTAGGTCTGAACGTTGGACACGCATATTTCAGTTCAGACCTCAACACACACGGCCAAACAGGCCTTAGTGTAAAATACCAGAGTCCCCACTCTTGTGAACCTCGGTTTAGTCTCATTCAAAGGACTGAAATGGAGATGGAGTCAGAACCAATGCCAACTCCGAGTGAAAAATCCCCCTGTACCGAAACAGCCCGGCGGAGATTTCAACCACCCCAGGATCACCGAGATTATGAGTCCGGTGCTCTACCGCTGAGCTATTCCAACCCCCTGGTATGGTGTGGTGTGTCGTTGTGTGTTGTGTTCTGGTGTGGTGTGGTGTAATGTGATGTTTTGGTGGTGTGGAGTGGGGTGGCGTGTTTTATGAGGATGTGGTGTGTTGGGGGTTGGGAATGTGTGGTGTGGGGTTGTGTACTGTGGAGTGGTGTGGTGTGTGTGTGGTGCATTGTGTGGTGCATTGTGTTGTGGTGTGGTGTGTGTTATTGTGTGGTGATGTGTGTTGTAGTGTGGTGTGTGTCGTGTTTTGTGGTGTAGTGG
>JAMYXO010008387.1:7500-10917 GCA_033310375.1 Conus canariensis
TTACAATAAAACCTCTGAAAAAAATAATCCTGTCAAATCGACTGCGAAGGTCGATCAGTGACCAAAGACCTCGGAAGAAGATTCGTCAGAGGAGCGAACGTCAAGTTGACATGACACTCTCTCAAGCGCGCAACTGATGTCCTCTTTTGAAAGAATCTTCTTATTTTGAGAAGACGATGGTTCAGCTTGAAATTACAGACGGGAGAAACACCGAACGAGGAAGTGTGGGGAACACAGACATCGAGAAGAACTTACAGCGACACGGCATGCTTCAATGTTTCCCGCAACACACTTGTAAATCATAAGACATCACAAACACGGGGTCGGACAAGCAATTACCTCGAAATACGCCATCAACGTCAAGATGGTCGTCATTTTCATTTTCAAACTGTGCAAAAGAAGAACACACCAACAGAGAAAAGTGCAGCTAAAAAAGTCTTCAACTTGACGTCAAATCAGCTTTTGATCTCAAAGGATGCGCGACATGCAAACGTCATCTTCCATAACACTTGAATCCAAGGATTTTTATTGTTCCAAATCTCCCATCGAAGTACATGAAAATGAACTCCTGCAAATAATTCACAGAGAGAGAGAGAGAGAGAGAGAGAGAGACGATTAGCTATGAGTGACGGGAATTTTTTAATGGAAAGACAAGAAACTATGTGTTAACTTCATCAACACTCACTAGCAGAGCAAACCTAATATTTTTTTGTTAACTAACTGAAATTTGTTTTCAAAACAGCGAACAAGCTTCGCAAATATTCGCGTTATTTCAATATTGAATAAAGTGTGAAATTTCAGTGTGTTTACATTTTTCTTCTCTGGATTATTTTGGGGAAAGTTTTCCACTAATTTCATAAAGGAAAATGGGCGTTGTTATACGTGCTAGATTTCGTCCCCCTATTTCAACCAACATTTTGTGCAAATTTTTTTCATCATTGTATGCTATATTTGCTATTTTTTCTGCCTGTATTGGAAACTTATGGTTTAATTAATGGGAGTGGCTGAACCTCCACATTGGTGTGACTGTACGACGCACCTTCCGCCTTTTCGACGCGAATGGTATGCCATACATTAACTCGCTACTGTGTACGCGGGGTACCGTGACACAAGCACTTCCACCCCCACCATTCGATCGATAGCACTTGCCAATAAAGTGGCCACAAATTCAGACCTGACCAATCAACGAAATTTCTTTGTTTCGTTGTCTTCGTTGAGTGGTTATAGTTGGTAGATTTCCAAACTGTCTTTCTCTTCTCACAGGAACGGTGTATGCAGTGACAAGACAGACTGGCTCAACGAAGAGCGATCGGTTTAGTGGCTGTTTTAACGACTGTTCATCATCAATAATATTAGACGATATTAAAAGCCAACAGCGATCACCGAGAATGTCAGACATGCTGTCTCTGGTCATGTTCTCAACAGTCTGCCCAGCTCTGACTGGGCAATAACGTGTGCGATGTCCGTAATACATGTGTCACATGGACTATTGTCAAATCTTTCAAAGTATGCAGTGTTCATACCTTTGAATTTCCATTGTCCTGTTAACATTGGACAGTTTGGTAGTATATGAAGCACAGAAAATTTCCCCCGACGTATACATCTAACATCAGAGGAGAATTTTGTGTTCCATGTATTTAACCTGAATTTATTGATCATCTGTGTTATACATCCTGGGCAGGAAGGCAGTTCATTTGACTTCTTAGTTAAAAATAATCTGTTAAATATACAGTTTTCCAACAAATGAAGTATTTCACTTACAGTTTTATAAGACATTCAGAAGTAGGTTGAACATTTCCCAAAACTCCCTGTCTTGCCAGATTATCTGCTATTTTATTCCACTTTAAGCCACAAAGTGATGGTACCTAGCAAAAACCAATACCTTTACATCGACTTCTTAAAAAGTGAATAACGTATTGAAAAAAAAAAAAAAGAAAACGATTTGCTTTTGTTGTATGCTGGCACCAGGCCGACACCGCTCAGCGTCACTGGGCGGTGTGATAACAGACCACATGAAGACAGAGATGATAATGATATATGGATTTTATATGGCGCAATTCTTGGGATCAACTCACTGCGCTCAACACACACTCAAACACTCGCACTGACATGTGTTCCCATATACATACACACACGTGCGCGCGCGCGCGCACGCACGCACGCACACACCACACACACACACACACACACACACACACACACACACACACAGGCGCACTTATCAAGTTCATCGGTTCAAGCGTAAACAATACAGTTTTGCATGCAGTACATAAAAAGTCAGGTCAGAATAATAGACACAGCATTTACATATTATGGTTGAAGAAGGCTTTCCTAAAGAAGTATGTTTTTAACTCTGACTTGAATTTAGGTAATGTGGGCAGGTCACGTAAGCTGTCAGGAAGAGAATTCCAAAGAGTGGGCGCACTAAAGCTAAATGCTCTCTCACCGACTGTCTTTAACGAGCGCCTAGGAATTTTCAGAAGTTTTTGAGAAGATGAGCGAAGAGACCGAGAAGTTTGATAGGTGGACAGAGAAGCAGAAAGATACTGTGGGAGTGTCCCATCAAAGAAACGATAGGCAAAAACTGCGATTTTGAACTGCCATCGACATTTGATGGGAAGCCAGTGGAGTTCACGTAACAAAGGTGTAATATGCTAAAGAAGACCGTTGGACGGTATGGAGAGGGCGGGCGACACCACCCGCTACGCTGCATACATTACCCTTCCCTGCAGGAACCATCTGCACCCATCTCCCCACTCCACCCTCATTGATGTTCTATATTTAGAAGAAAAACAAACAGAAAATCTGAGTACTGTTTTTCTGGCGATAACCGGAGATATTTTTCAAATGCAAGTCTATTTCTTTTTTAAAAGCCTGAGCTTGTAAAAGGTCGAAATTGAATCAATGTCGGAAAATGGATGTACTGATCCTTTCAGGCTGAGTGATTTTTTTTTTTAATTTAAAATAAGTACTGGAAAACTCCAGTGCATATTGATTAATCCAAAGGCCACTCAGCACCTGCCTGCCTGCACTCTCTACCTGCAGCTCTTTTGCTCCATGATTCCACTGTGTTAAAGAACAACGGGAGGCGTTTGGGTGCTTCCTGTGGCCTTCGGGTTTGATGCAGGAATGCATTCAGGATCGCACAACGCAAAACTTAAAGCTGACTGCCAGGTTTATTGTGTAGGTCTGCGCAGTGGTACGATGCATTCAGGATTGCGGAATACATTTAAAAAAAATGAAAAACTTAAAGCTGACGACCGGTTTGATTGTGTTGGCCTGCACAGTGCATTTAACATCAAAGGCGTAGATCCGGACACCGCTTGAAAGGTAACGACTAATGTCAGCAACCGGCTACCCAAAGCTAAACTCGTTGTGTGCAGTATAGCCCCAGTCAAATGCTAGGTTCGATAAGGA
>JAMYXO010008388.1:0-10914 GCA_033310375.1 Conus canariensis
ATTCCTGGGAAAATTTCTTTAAAAAACCCTTTTTTTAAATTTCCCGAGCTGATTTTCTCATGGCTAATCAAGAGGAAAAAGTACTAAAGAACACATGCTTTTACTTATAAAAGGATTTTAAAAAGGCGCACAGTTAGGGTCATTTTAAAGGAATCCAACTCTAGTATTTGTTTGTGTAAAATTTCGTAGGGCTTATTTTCCCATTTTTCTTGTTGTCAACTAGGGACATGCTACCTTGCTGTATAAACGTTCATTATTTGTATTGTTTTATTGTCCCCCCCTCTGAAGGGGCCAAGGCCAATACGGGATTAAATTTTCGTTCGTTCGTTCCCTCTGTCTCTGCTCTGTCTCTCTCTCTTTTCTCTCTCTTCTCTCTCTCTCCCCTTTTTTCCTCCCCCCCCCCCCCGTTTTCTCTCCCCTCTCTCCTCTCTGTCTGTCTACTGTCTCTCTCTGTCTCCCTCTGATGCACTGCCCCTTTTCCTCCCTTTTTTTGGGTTTCCTTTCTGTTTTTTTTCTCTGTCTCTGTCCCCCCCTTTGTCTATCTGTCTATCTGCCCTATCTTTTCTGTCTGTTGTCTGTCTGTCTGTCTCTGCCGCTCAGTCTCCCTTGCCCTTTTTGGGTGTGTCTGTCTGCCCTGTGTATTTTGTTGTGTCTGCCCTGTCTATCTATCTGTGGTTTATATTGGTCCATCATTCTGTCTATCAAATCAAAAGTATATACGGATGTTTCCTCTCTCTCTCTCCCCCTCTCTCCCCTCTCTCTCTCTCTTTTTGTAACCCTGTCTTTCTATGTGCCCTGCTCTCTGCCTACTCTCTCTGCCCTCTCCCCTATTGCTCTGTCTTTGTTCTCTGTCTTTGCCCCTCGTCTCTGCCCTGTCTCCCCCCTGCCCTTTCTCTCCCGCCTGTCTTTTTTGTCTCTATTTTTGTCCTCTCTCTCTCTCTTCTCCCCTCTTTTCTCTCTCTCTCTCTCCCCAAGGCTTTCTGTTTGCCCCGTCTCACTCATTCCCCCCTGTTTCTCTGTTTTTCTAACTCTGTCATATCTGTCTCTGTCGGGTCTCCGTCTGCTTCTCTCTGTGGGTCTGTCTGTCTTTTTTTTTCCATAAATCGCCTTCGCCCGTCTGTGTCTGTCTGTCTGTGTCGTCTGTCTGTGTCTGTCTGCCTTGTCTTTTTCTCACACACCCCGAGACATAAGACAGACAGACAGACAGACCCCACACACACACACACACACATATATAATATATAATATGTAAAACTCTCTCTCTCTCTCTCTCTCTCTCTCTCCCTCTCTCTCTCTCTCTTTTACACTCAACAATTAGTTTTTCCACAACTCCCCGAGACACGCATGAAACCCGATATGTCAGTCCCAGCAAACGAAGGCGCAAGTGTGTGTGCAGGGCATTAACCTTCTAAAACGTGTACCGGGGGCGTGCCCGCGGGCGTACGTGAATTTTTTGACAACACCTTTAACCGGTCACCTTTTCTCTGACCAGACGAAAAATTGACACTTTTAACACCGGGGATAACTTGCACGACATTCACTCCAAAAAACCCCGATCAATTTTCTCTCGATTTTTGGTATGCTATTTTATTTTGTCCCAGCTCTCTCCTCCCTGTCTGCTCTCTCTCGGTCTGTCTGTCTGAGGGGAACATAAAATATAGGTTTTTGGCTCCCCCCACCTCCGCCCGCCTCCAACCGGCCCCAAGCCGGTTTCGGGTGTTGCTCCCCCCCGGCTTACCCAAAAATAATTTTATAGTTTCTTTTAGTAAACACTTTAAAAACATACATAATGGGTAGGATTATCTGTTTTTAACACTAATTTAGAAAACTTTTGAGACTTAAGTTTTTGCTTAATCCTTCGTTTTTCTTGATCGTTTCAATAACATCGTTTTCTTTCATACATTCATCAAAAGCATCCCTATCTTTCATATGAAATAAAACTACAGTCTTTAATTGTTCTCTAAAGTCTTTTAAAACTGAGTTATATTTCTGACATAAAATCACACACACTTATCCCAGCATGTCTTCCACTGAAAGCCAGTTTTGACAAAGTGTTTCTTTTTTTAACTATGTCTCTTTCAGCCGAACAGTCATCTATAATAAATAGTGTTTGTGTTCCCTCAAACAGTCTATAAAAGTGTTCTAAACACTCACTCAGTTTATTGCTAGGATCAACTAAATAGATTTTCATCATCCGTCCATATAAACCTTCTGCGTGATAGCTTTGTTCCCTTTGATGTTGGCAGAAAAACAAAATTAATCCCTTAAATTAAGGGCCCCGAAAAATTTTTCCAAAATTTCTGTAATAAAAAGGATCAATCCTGGGAAAAACTCAAATCTTTTTTTAAAACGGGAATCCGGGGTTAAATCATACAAAAAATTCTTGTTCAGAATCAATGGGGAAAAAATCTATAACTATTTTTGTGAAAACAAATTTTAAGAACCTTTTTCCCCCAACATTTTTTTACCTTTTTCTTGACCCCAGTTGCGCTTCATACCTGTTGTAAATATTTTTAAAAATGTTTTTGGGGCGGACATTTTTTTGAATCTGTTCTATGCGAATTCATTTCCAATACTGTTTTGTTTTTTCCACAGCCCCAAAGAAAAACACCCTTTTCCTTTTGGCGTTAATAGTTTTGGTCATCAACTTGTCATTTTTTAAATTTTCCCAGGAAGAAAAATCATCGCTTTTCCCTTTTTTTTTTTTAATTAAAATTATTTTTTTTTTAAAAAAAATGAGCACCGAAAAAACTATTACAAACCCCTTGTATATTTTGAGTTTTTGGGAGGCCTAATGTAGGAACACAATGTTTTGGAAAAAACCCGGGTTAAAAAAAAAAACCCACAGATTTTGGGCAAACTAGGTTTGAAAAATCAGAAAAGTTGATTGCTGTTTTTTAAAAGCTTCTTTTTGCAACAAAGATTTTCTATTAAAAGGAATTTTTTCCCAGCCCATATCAATATGAAAATTTTTAAAAAAAAAATACATTTAAAAAAAAATGGCTTCCCCTCGTAATGATAAAGGGGGCGGGGGTTAAAAGCGCTTGCTTTTAGCGGAAGAAATTTACGAAATTTAGTAAATACGGGATGACGGGGCCGGGGGAAAAAAGAATAACAAAAGTAGGGAAAGCAACTAGCTGCTGAAAAGACACCATGAAAAGCAAAAAAAAGGAAGCATTTAGATTTTTTTAACGAAAAGATTTTAAATAACAAAGGGACATGAAACCCTTACACAAAAAAAAGATGTTGACCAGGCAAAAAAAGAAAAATTTTTTTAGTAACAGGAAAACCCAATTTTGAAACTTTTGCCCCCAAAAAAAATTTTAGGGGATTTTTATCAACCATCAGAAAAACAAAAAAATGCAAGAAATATTGTTTATTGCCTTTGGCTTGACCGTGTGTATTTTGTTGCACAAATATTGGGGGAAAAAAAAATTAACAAAACTATTATTCCCAAAAGGATATTGGAAGGGAAAAAAAAGAAATTTAAAAAGTTTAAGCCAAGAAAGGGGGAGTCAGTGAAAAAAAACAGAAAAAGGAATGGTTATCTAAACAAGCGTTTTTGGCAAATTTTTTTCCCCCAAAGCCCCAAACAATACAAAAAACCACACTTTGAGAATATAACTCCAAACGAAAACCCCATAAAAAAGGATTTTCTATATTTTCCCCCAGGGTTCAAATTAGACGAAAAAGATTTAAGTACGAACTTTTACAGTTTTGGGAAAGCTTCAAGATACAAAGTGGGGAAAACCTTTAACACAAAAGATGCTTTGCTTTTGTTTGTCGCTAAAACAACTGATATTCAACGAGGACCCTTAACTTATCCCCCCAAAAATTCAAGTCGGATGATGGGAAAAAATTTTAAAGGAAAATTTGAATAAAATTATTTTACAAACATAGAGTTACCTTTAAAAAAGGGGCACCCCCTTTTGTTCACAAATCACGGGGTTTTTGGTTTTGAAAATTTTAACAAACATTTATCTAAAAGGACTTTTTCCCTACCAGTTTCCACAGAGAGCTGATTGAAAAATTCTCGCAACACAGTTGGGTTAGAAGGTCCCCTTAATTTTTGCGCGAAAATGAAAAGAAAAAAATTTTAAAAGGAAAAAACCATTTACAAGCAATCAAAAACAAACAAAAAAGTTGTTGAAGGAGATCTTCATCAAGCAAACTTTTCCCATTTGGTTTGAAAGTAAAAAACCTTTATTCCCCCGGGAGAAGCAAGGGGACACTCGCATCAGGGCAACAGACCCAAAGTTTGGAGTGTTGAACCCCCCATTGGAGATAAAAAAAAATTTTTGAAAATGAAACCCCCCCCCCCGGGGTTTATTTAGAAAAACCCCCCCCCCAAAACCCAAAAAAGGGCCCCCCCAAAGATTTTTTTGGAAGGAAGAATTTTGAAAGATAATCCCCCCCCCGGGAACAGTTCCAGTCGCTTAATTTTTTTTAAATTTAAAATTTAAAAATGGCGGCAAGAAGGGAAAAAGGGAAAAAACCCTTACGTAAAATGGCACTGGAAGCAAGAAAAGGTGAAGGGAAAAGTCCTTAGAAAAATGCAGAAAAATTTGATTATAATCTTTCTTTTTAGATAATTTTTTTAAAAAAGATTGATTATGCATACTAGACAAAAATCAAAATTTTTGATTGGGGGTTTTATTAAAAAAATTTTGAGCGCATTTTTGCATTTAAAGAAAAATAATTTTGGTTTAATTGGGGGATTTATTATTAAACTTAACGAACTTTTTTAAACTACGCAAATCATTTTTGGGGTTTTAAAAAAGGAAGCTCAAAAGGGGAAATTGGCCCGAAAATGCAAAGGGAAAGGGGCTTTAAAATTTTAAAGCAAGATTTATTTTAGTAAAAGTAAAATCATTAAAAAGTATTGGGGAAGATGACAATCCCTTTTCTAGAACAACGCCGACAATCGCTTTAAAACCCCCAAAACTTTTAAAATTTTTAATTTTTTAATGGGAACATTAATATTTCGAAATGACAAAAAAAATTTTAAAACACATCTAGCATTAAAAAAATATATTTAAATTTTTCTAAATTAGATGATGTATAATTGAACTTTCGAAAGGGTTTAAAAATATAAGCCCTTTTGATTTTATATTCTCCAAAGCCCCCATTGCATATGAAAACTTTGGATTAACAAAACCCCAGTTTTTTTGTTTGTTCTATCTAATGCTTCTTTTTTACAACAGTTGTGTTGATCTCAAAAGAGATTAAAATCGTAGTTTTACGTTGCATTTATGAAAAGTCTTTATTTCAAACAATGCTTTTTTATGTTGTCTTTGGGGTATGCTTTACTGCAAAACAACCTGCGAGTTAAATTTCCCCTTTGGGTTTTTTTAAAAACTTTTTTTTGGCTGAAAGACTGTACATTTTCCCCCCTCAAAAACCCAAAAAAATTTCCCTTTGACCCTCCCGAAAATTTATCCTTATTTAAACCTTTAAAACCCTTTTTTTAATATTTGAATGCAAAAGGGGAATTTTAGGGTAATCAGATGTGGGGTACCCTCCCCCCCTGCCCCTTTTTTTTCTTCAATTTTCCAAAGTTTTATGATTTTCTTCAGTAGGGTTTTCGATTACAAAAAAGAATCTGTATTTTGTGTAAAACTTTGGATTGGGTACAAAGGGGTTTAAAATAGTCGTAAAGGAAAATTTTAACATCAAAAACTTCGACAGCTCTAAAAAAAGTAAAAACCCCAAAAAAAACGGGTTTTCCAAATTTTACTTTCTTTTTTTTATATTATTCCAAAAAATTTTTCATGAAAAACTTTGAAGTCCTGAAAAATTAGGTTTTTTAAATTAACTTAATTGCAACGTTTCTTTTGGTGACCCCTTTTTAACAAACTTTAACCCCCCCGTGCGGGTTCTCCTAGTCCCTTTCCCCAAAAAGCTGTTTGTTCATCAACTTGGAAAAGTCTTTTTTGAAACATCTGTTGGGTTTATTCTGGAACAGTGTTTTTTATTATGTTTGGTTTCTTTAACTGTTTTTATCAAAAGCAATATAGTTAACTGTGTCAACTTTTAACCAAAGTTTAAAAAAAAATTTTAAAAAGCCCTTTTAAAGGGGGGACCCTAATTTTTTTTGCTCGAAGATTAGGCCCAAGTTTAGGGTTCTGTCTTGAAATTTTTGACTTTCCCGCCGTAAAGGATAGGGCATTAAGGTAAACAAAAAGTTTTATGAGGAAAATTCTAAATCAACTTCTAGAATGGGGACCTCTTTTTCGATCAGCTTCTAAAGGGAGGTACCATTTTTAAAAAATTTTGAAAGTCCTTTTAATTTCCCGTGTAATTTTAAAAAATTGCGTAATGGAAGTGATTGCGCCCTTTTCCCCTTCCATAAGATTTTTGCATCTAAAAATGGGAAAATTTGGGGGGGTTTTTCTTGGGGTCATAGGGGGGGGGGGGCCCAAATAATTTTTTTGTTTGCTTTACAGTAATGGTGCGACCCCCTACTTTATTTTCCCCCAGAAAACCTTTTTAATCATCTGAAGCATTGGCAGGTCAGGGCAATAAATCAATTTGGGACTCCAGTTAAATTTTTTAAAAAAGCGTCCCCCTCATCCCGGGGCAGAAATTAATTTGGGAGGATCCCGGCTGTAAAGTTTTATGCAGGTTTCCTATAAATTTTTAAAGGGCGTCCGCAACAAACAGGTATCCGCCCTTAAAAAGGAATCATATAGTCCCCCCATCGTTTTACACTTAAAATTCTGCCCCGCCCTCTTGAGCAAAAAATAAAACAGAATCACCCGATGTCCTTTCCTCTGAGACTAGAAAAGAACGCGCCTTTTGGGGGAAGTGGGAACTTCGTCAAAACCTTTCCAACTGTTCATGTACTCTAAGGGGGGAAAAAGGGGCCCTTTTTTAACAAGAGTTGGGGGCCCAAAAAATTTTTTCCCTTTTTTGGGCAGGGCTTTAAGGGCATAGCCGTGACTCTAATGAACCCATCAGGGGTTGATTGAGTTAAAAAGACATGTTTTTTAAAATGAAACACATTTATTTTTGATGACTGTGCAATGCCTAACCCGAAGGGCCCCTGGTTACTGCTTGCTTTTTAAGGTGGAGTCCGTAACCTCGCAAAATTGTGAAAAAATATTTGGGAAACTTCCATGTTTTTTTGGGTTTAAACTTTTGTTTTAAGATTGCATTTGTTTTGTGCGCTCCCCTAAAATTTCCCTAAAGTTTATCATGGTCTCTTAAATGTTGGTTCTCTCGGGAAAAGGCCCCCACAAATTTCCCAAAAGTGAGTGGTGAGTCATTTACTGTTGTTGTCTTCAGGGTATTAAAATTTCTTTTTAAATTTAGTTATTAGAACAGGGATTCGACTTGTTCCCTGCTTTTAAAAGTTTTTGCAGCATTTGGTCCTCTGTATTAATTTGGCTTTAAAGGGCGCCATCCGACCTAACAATGAAGAAAGGGAAATTTAGCAAACCCGAAGGGTTTTCTTTAAACTGTTTTTTGGAAGTTTTTTGTGGGGTTGGGCCTTCTAAGGAAAAAAATGAGTGATTCGAAGTCCCCGCGTAAAAAAACATATGGGGCAGTTTGCAAACCGTTTTTCCCCGTTTTTTTAAAAAATAACTTTTCTGCCTTTCCGGCGTAATTAGTTCTGTATCACAGTCAAAGGGGTTAAAACAAAAGTTTTACCTGTTCGCTCGCAGCTTTTAAGGCGGAATTTTTTGTTAAAAATTTTCTAAAAGAATTTTTGTTTGTATGTTGTTTTGTAGTATGCATATAATTTCTCATTGGCGTAATTTGAGTGTAGTGCAAACCCCTTAAGGCTTTGCATTAGGAGTAAGTCTACATGATTTGGTTGGTTTTTCCCCATTGTTGGACTGTTCTTTGACACTCTAATTGGCAGAAGGGTTTGGGGTTTTTTCAGACCTTTGTAGACATTAAAAAGTTATTGGTGGATTTTGTTTTTTTAAAATTGGGTCAAATTTTTTCTACAGCCCTAGGAAAAATTTAAGGGCCCTTAAAGTTAAGATTTTTGGCCCCTGTAAAAATTAGATACCTCTCTGCATTTTTTTGGGAACGTTGGGTGAGCCCAGCAAGAACGCACCACATAAAACATTTGTCGTCTGAATTTTTTATGTTCAAAAATGCTTTCTTTGCAAAATAATGTTGGGGGCAGTGGAATGTAAACCTTGCCTAAAATTTGGGTCATACTTAAACTTGTCTTAATCTTAAAGTCTAGGACTTTCCCCCGACCCAACCCGAGTCTCATTTTACTGCTTTAGGGCTTTATTAAACTGTGTAAAAAGTTGATCTGCCCCAACCGGTGTTAAGTCCAAAATGAGAAAGAATTGTCTGGCCCGTTTAGTTGAGACCCCCAAATTTTAGATTTTCTTCGTTTATTGTTATATAGTCGATTAAAACAATAACCTTACTTTTAAATGGAGGGTTTTAAATTTTTTTTGTTTAAATTGGGAACTTGGAAATAGGGGTACAAAAGCTTTCCTGTCCCTTTTTTGATCAATAACTTCTTAAAAAAGACCTCATTTAAAGCTTTTGACAAACCCCTTTCCCCGAGATTGCTTCAAACAATTTTTGAAACCTTTATTATCTTATCCCTGTTGAGCTTTTTTTCTAATCAAAAATTTTTTTAAAATTTAAAAAAAAATTTAAACAGAATCAAAACAAAAAGGGCTTTTTGTGCTTGGGGTCATAAACTAAAGTATAAACGGGGCCCCCTTTGGGGGTTTTTAAAGTGAGCTGTTTTTGAACAAGTTTTAAAGTTTCGTTTACTTTTTTTAAACTTTTCCCTTTTTTTTTTGGGCGGGGGTTGGTTTTGGAAAAAAATTTTCCCCTTTCCTTTTTTTGAAGATCAAACTTTTGGGTTTTTTTAGTTTCCCCAAAAACAGCCTGTAGGGACTAAATTTTTTCTTTCCCTGATGTTTGAGTCAGCAAGTGCTTTTTTTATTGTCAGTTTGAAGGAAATAAGTTTAGCTGTTATTAGTTTTTAACCATAGCTGTGTGGGTTTTGGGTTTAGTTTTTTTTTTTTTGCTGGCAGCACTTACAGCCCAAAGAACACCGGCCAAAAAGTTTTAAAAACAAACCACCCAGAGGTAAAGCTTTCCCGGGCACCTACGCCCGTTCTTAAAAGACCTACACTTGTTCCGCTGATAAAGCACTAACCCCAAAAAGCCCCCCCAGTATTAACATATGTAACAAACATTAAAGGCAGCAGAATACCTTCGTTTGGTTTTTTCAGTATTTTGGGGAAAAGGTCCCGCTCTAGTTTTTTGGGATTTGTGTTAAAGTTTTTTTTTAAACTGAAAAATTTTTATGTCTACGCAGCGCTTTTCTTTTCTTTGGGCATTTTGGATTAAATTTGTTAAAAGAAGCTTTTTTAAAATTTAAAAAAAAATTTTGTAATTTGGGTATCTTTCAAAAGTTTTTTTGAATAAACCCGCTGCGCATCATTTTTTAAAAACAAATTTACCCTTAATGGTTTATCACTCTCTTTTTTTTTCAATTTTTAATGTTTATTTTCCCTCTTTAACTGTTTTTTCCCACCCCCCAAAGCAATGATTTTCCTTTTGTTTACCTTTGGTCAATCCATAAAACCGTATTTTGTTGTTAAATATTCAAACAAGTCTAACACTGGGAAGGGGGTTTGAACTTTTGACAAAGGTCTACTGTTGGATTTTTAACCTCCCGCCCCCAAAAAATTTTTTTTATTTTATCAAAAAAAGGAAAAAAGGTTTAAGCCCGCTTAACCTAGACTTGGTTAGGACTAACCCCCCAATTGGGAAAATTGTACTTTCGTTATTTTAGGATTAAAAAATTTTTCACTTTGTCTTTTGAAATTTGGGTTTTTATCTTCCCAAAAGCAATAAAATCCTTTTAAGGGGTCGTGCTGCGGGGGCTAAAACTAAAGTTTTCCCAAAAAGTGTCTGCTCTGTTTAGGGTATTTGAAAGATAAAACACTCTTTTGTAATATATTGCTAATTTTGATTTATATTGTTGTCAATCAGCCCTTTCTAAATTTTGGGTTGCTAACAATTTCAAACCCAAAACGAGATGTCGAAAATGCTGTACTTGGGAAACAGTGTCCCTTTTGATTTTTAAAGAAAACGGGTTTGTATTATTAAAAAATTAGTTCAAATGACAATCTGTCTTTTTTAAGGGTCCTTTAAAGTATGGCCCTGCGCCCTTTTAAACCCAAATCAAAATCCAAAGGGATAGAAAAAACGATTTCCAAAGCAAAACTTACAGCTTCAAAACTTGTTCCCCTCTTTTGCATCTTCGGGTCCCATTCTGTGTTTTAGTGCTTCGTTATTTTCGATTCCCTTAAACGCAAGACTTAAAATGGGAAAGGGCCAGAGTTTAAAAGCTTTTCTGAAACTTTTTTGAGGTTTAAAAAATGTAAATGGGTTAAGAATTTTAAATTTTATGTCCCATTCTAAATATGGTTCTAAGTGCCATTTTTTTGTCAGTTTTTCGAACTATTTTAATTCATTTCTGACCTGTATTATTTTCTTCTAGATTTTCGTTTGTTGTTCAGTTTAGGAAAACCCTTTTTTTGTCGTCAACCTCTTTGCGCTTATAATAACCCCTCCTTTTGGGGTACTCAAAACCTAAAAAGTGCCTATCTCACCGGGTTTTTTCAAAGTCCTCAAGTCTGAAGGTCTTTTTAAATTTTAAAGAAAACACCTCTCAGGCGCTAATGTTTAAACCCCCAATCGTCTGGTCCAGTGACATTTTTTTTAAAAAAAACGTATTATTTTATTTCTAAAACAATGTGCAGGTTATCAAATTTCACGACTTTCCTGTTTTTCTGTGATCTTTATATTAAATGATCTGACCCTAAAGCAAAATTTTTTTTAAACTGTAAATTAGGGTTGTATTTTCTAATCGCTTGCAGCTTTCCCTGTGGAGGCTCTTAAAAAAGTTGAGGGGCC
>JAMYXO010008389.1:7500-10914 GCA_033310375.1 Conus canariensis
AACATATTCAGTACTATGTGAGGTGAAAGTAGAAGCATTTACCATGTTTGCTTCTAAAACAGTCCAAACTGAACCACAGTCCATCCAGTCTATTCTCACACAAAGTGACCAGAGGTTAAAGGTGTGTTCACGTGGTCACATCATCCACACATTTATGTATTGTGACCTCAACAGTTGCTGTGGAAACCCCGATCGTTCTGAAGGTCCTGTGTTCCTGAATGCAAGCGCTGAGCAGGACATGTCGTCATCTGCTGAGAGAAATGTTCAACGTGCACATAACATGTTCAGTTGTAATGATGATGTCACATCAGTTCATTACACTTTAGTGTGTGACTTCAGGCAGGACTGTCCAGACAATAGTGATGAGTCATTTTGTCGGCACCCTTCCTGTCAAGGCTTCGGATGTTCTAATGGTCAGTGTGCATCACACAGTCAACGTTGCAATGAACATTCTGATTGTGTGGACGATTCGGATGAGGTATGCTGCCAGCAACATGATCGGATTTCTTGTTCATACTGCTTTCAGTTCAGAGAAGTGAAGATGACACAGCGATTTCACATTAACTTGGACGGTACTGGCTACTTTACACAACAGGTGATGGACACTGAAGAACCTTGTCCTGACACTCATTATCGTTGTACATCTGAGTGGCTGTATTGTCTTCCTGTCTACACTCGCTGCAATGGATTCTCTGATTGTGTTCATGGAGAGGATGAACAGGACTGTGATAAAGTCCAATGTCCTGGATTGTTTCAGTGTCACACGGCTTCCATTTGTCTCCATGGATATCATCTGTGTGACGGCTGGGGCCAGTGTCCACAACGAGATGATGAATTACTATGCGACGTGACTTGTCCTGAAGGTTGTGCCTGTCAAGGTCACACCTTCCTGTGCAGAAAAACCTTTCCTGTTCATCTCTTCTCACAGCTGCGATATGTGGACGCCACAGGATCAGAGATGTCACTGGATGATTTCAACACCAATATCTACTTGATTCTTCTTATTTTGTCTGGTTGCCAAATTTCTAATATATCAGAGATACAACTTCCCAACATACATTACATTGATCTTGCAAGCAACAATTTAAGATATCTTGATATGTCTGATTTTCTTGAACTACGGAATTTGAAAACCCTAGGATTAGCAAGAAACCCCATCAGGTCGAACTCAATGTACACACTGACAAAACGTATTCACTACTCATTAGTGCGAATTGATTTATCAGGAACAAATTTTCATGTACTGAACGGTGAATTATCCATCTTTTTGCCTCTGGTCAATTATTTAAATCTCTCCTTTTCCGCCATTAAATCTATCAGATCCTTAGGTTTTAAAAATACGCCACATCTGCGTGATGTTGACATTAGATTTAACCCAGTCCAAGATTTCCCTTTGGATTTGTTCTCAGGGTTGAATCATTTGCAGAATATATTTGCTTCCAGTTACCACTTTTGCTGTCAAAACTTACTTCCTAAACAGTCGGGTACAATAAAATGCTCAGCTCCCCACACAGTGCTTCCTTCATGTACAAAACTGATGCCAACTGAAATATACAGAATATTCTTCTGGGTGGTCAGTGTATGCGCCACTTTAGGAAACTTGATTAGTTTTATCAGTTTACTTACTGTCAAATTAGATTTTGAAAGCAATTTGTTGATGATTGCCAATTTGCTGTTTGCTCAATTTGGTATAGGATGCCACGTCAGTATCGTTGTAGGGGCTAATGAGATATTCAATGATCGTTATAACCACTCGGAAAAGATATGGATCAATAGCCTGCCTTGTAAGGTGGCTAAGTTTCTTTTCCATCTATCTAGTGAAGTATCTGTTTTGATCATTGGGCACATCACCTTTGTTCACGTAATTGTTATTTACGCTGGTAAAGATTTACGTACGTTGAAGTCAGTTTCGCTGATATCATCTTGTATAATACTATGGTGCACTGGAACCCTGATATCCTTACTACCCTGTCTTCCTATATTGTCACAGTGGGAACCTCGAAGTCAAGCAGGTCTTTGCCGCATGGCATTATTTCATGAATTCCAGTCTAGGAATGGATTTCAATGTTCACATTTCATTGCTGCTATTAACTTCGTGATTTACCTCACAATAATGTTTTGCCAATTTGTGATTTCTAGACGAACACCCAAATTCAGAATTATGCTTGATTCCTCATCAAGATCTGTGTATTCTGCAATGCACCTGGTGAGGAAAGTGGCGACTTCAAACAGTGCAAGCTGGTTTATTTATGGCTCAGTTACAGTCTTGACTACACATGGTATGTCATCATTATACAACGCCCATGACGCCATAGTTGTATTTGTATTACCACTCAGCTCTGCTCTCAGCCCATTTTTCTATTTTTGGACAGTGGCCATGCAGGAACAGCGGAAAGTACAAGAACGAAAGGTACTAAAGATGTTAAAGTCACGACTGGTTGCATCAGGGAAACAGGCTATCAGACAGAAAGTAAAATGAAATAAAAAAAAAAAATACATGCTTCATAAATCATAAATAGTAAACAAGTGACCAACAGATTACACCCAGTTGAAAGTCGTGTATGAGCACCTATTTTCTTGTGTTCTATTTGACTTGATTTACTTTGCCTATCTACGAACTCCGCATAAGTGTTTTTTGAGGAATTAGTGATGACTCACTGGCCATAACCTTTTATCTGTCGCAAATATAAGGACTGCCCACTCCCTTCTTTTGTCCACTCCCTTCTTCTGTTTTAACATTTCTTCTGCTGTCTGCCTCTTCTATGTCTGACTGTCAATGTGCCCTGTGGGCTGATTTTTCTCCATTCTGGCTGATCTTGAAACCAGTCAGAGCCATTTTTTTTCATGGAAATGGTGCGCTGTTCATTCTTCGGTTCAATGATTCAAACTATGGTTGGTTGGTTGTTTTATTTCAAGTCTTTTCATCGTGTCAATGATTTTAGATTCTTGCATAAAAAAGCAAAACTTTGTTAATATTCAGCATTATAAAAGAAGTAAAACAGCAACAAAAAAAAAGCAGAGAGAGAGAGTTACAAGAAACGTGCAATAGGACTACATAACAAATAACTAGCTAATCTAAATATTGAAAGGTTGAAAAGATTAAATTGATCCCAAAGTAACTTAACATTAGACACAGGCAAAATACATTCTACGACATCCGGAGGTAGGAACGTTTTCATTGACGTACATTGTACCAGTATATGCTCAATTGTTAATTCTGCAGAGCAGACGCACTTAATGTCTTTACAGTACTTTATCGTTAAAGCATTTAACATAAGTCTGGAAGACCTATTCTGAGATGTTCTTCTGCCAACGAGTCTTCTCAAGAAAATGGATTCATCTTCATAGATCTGCAGTGTGCGTGTGTGTGTGTAAGTTTTCACTTGTGTACAGATTTATGCAGATGAGCAATGA
>JAMYXO010008390.1:0-10914 GCA_033310375.1 Conus canariensis
AGAGAAGAGAGAGAGAGAGAGAAAGTCCAATAAAGAGAGAGGGGAGGAAGAGAGAGGAGAGAAGGGCAAAAAGAGAGAGAGGAGACAAAGAGAGACAGAGACAGAGACTAGCAGAGCCACTAAAAAACAACATACGGACAGACAGGTAACAGATTTCCCCATACAGACCTGTAGCGACAGACAGACAAATCCAATACAGACCTACAGACACAAACAGACAGACAGAGTCCCCAAACATGGAGGTTTTTTTTTGATGTCGGTTTGAAAAATCAGAGCGTGGGACAAAAGCCAACATGACAGATCACAAATTTTTTTTTGAGAGAGAGAGAGAGAAGAAGAGAGGAGAGAGGGGATAGGGGAGAGAGAGAGAGAGATACAGAACAAGACAGACGACAGCAACAAACAGAGAGAGAGAGAGAACAGACTGGCAGACAGACAGCAGACCGCCGAAGGTAGGAGCGGACAGACTGACCCACAGACAGACTGACAGACAACGACAGACTGAAGGCAGACAGACAACAACAGACAGACAACAGACTGACAGACAGACAGAAACAGACAGACAGACAGACAGGCCTCTGAGCTTTGCTGTTTCTTTGGGCCCGGGCCATTTGCAGCAGCCATGGAAGGGGATGGGTTAACAACGCCGGGCAGACAACAGACAGACAGACAACAGACGACAGACAAAACAGCGACAACTGACACCAAGAGCTTTGTTTGCCGCCTGGGGCCATTTGCACCCGCCATGGAAGGCATGGTTGGCAACGCCGGACAGACAGACAACAGACAGACAGACAACAGACAGAAGACAACACCATGAGTTTGCTGTTGCCGCCCCCGGGGCCTTTGCACGCACCATGGAAGCTGGGTTGGCAATGCCGGACAACAAAGACAGACAGACTGACAGGGCCTCGGCTTTGCTGTTGCCGCCAGGGGGATTTGCAGCAGCCATGGAAGGGATGGGTTGGCAACTGCCGACAGCGACAGAAGAAACAGACAGACAACAGACAACAGGCTATAGCTTTGCGTTTCCGCCCGGGCCATTTGCCGCAGGGCCCCTGAAGGATGGGGTTTAAAAACTGCCGGGTATGGAAATGCCGACCCCCCGGAACCAAGGGCCACAGAGTTCACGCTCCTCACAGCCCCGTCTGTCTGTAGCTTCTGTCTGTCTGCCGTCGACTGCTGTCTGTCTGTCTGACTGACGACGCTGTTGCTGTCTTCTTTGTCGTCTGACGTCTGTCTGTCGTCGTCGTTGACGCTCATTTGACTGTCTGTCTGTCCGTTGTTGGCTTTATGGGGACTCCGTCTGACGATTATCGTCCGTCTTGGGGCTGTATGTGGACGCTGTCGTCTGTTTTTCCCCTCTTGGGTCTCTATGTGGACTCTGTCTGTCTGTTATCCCCTCCGTGGGTCTCTAGTGGACTTTCTTCTGTTTTCCGTCTTGGGTCTGTAGTGGCTCTGTCTGTCTGTTTGTCCTCTGGAGGGCTGAATAGATTATACACTAACACTGGAATGACACTATACACGGAAGAGGCTATCACATACACTGAAAGAGACAACACATACCTGGAATGACACTTTTAACGGGAAAGACAACACTATACACTGGAAGAGACTAAACACTGGAATGAGACAATACACTTTAATGAGACATACACAACCTGGAATGACACTATACACCGGGGGAGACTTTAAAAATAACACGGGAAAACTAAAACCTATACACTGGAATGACACTAAACACTGGAATGAGACAATACACTTTTAATGAGACTATACACTATACCTGGGAAGAATATACACTGGGAAAGGTCTATACACTATACACTGGAATGAGACATACACGGAATAGGGCAAACATGGAATCGAATAGACACTAGAATGAGAATACACTGGGAAAAGACTATACCTGGGGAAAGAGACTAACACTATACACCGGTGAACCCTACACTGGAAAAGACAATACCACTGGAATAGACAAGCACTGGAAAAGGGCATACACTGGAATGAGACTAACACTGGAATGACACTATACACATACACCGGGAAAGAGACTATCACTGGGAGACTATCACTGGAATGAGACAAAACAAAAAAAGGGGGGGACACTAACCTATACACTGGAATGGACTTCAATATACTCTGGAAAGAAAAAAAAACATGGGAAGAATTATAACTATCACTGGAATGACACATACACGGAAGAAACTTACACGGATTAATTAAACACTAAACACTGGAATGAGATAAACACTGAAAAGAGACTAACACTGGAGTTCCCCCAGGCATCCTCAATCTTGTCCACAAAAAAAGACAAATTTGGGCTTTTTATTGATGACACGCATCCCTTTTAGTAAAAAACCTCCATGAAAGATCGAAAAAAAGTGAAAAAACCGAGTGACTGATATTCGACTGAATGACATGGGGAAACAATTTATTAGCTTCCAGCAGCAGGGGCCCTTCAGTCGACTCTACCCCAAATAACAGCCCGTTTGTAGGACAGCGGGACTGTAAAGTGCTTTCAGTTGGTCCCAACCGAGGGCACGCTATTAAAAAACTGTATGACAAAAAGCCAAGAAAAAAAGGGGATTTTTTTTGTTTTTTTGTTTTTTGGGGGGTTTTTTTTGTGTCCCAACCTCTGCGCCACTCAAGGGATTGCACCCACGAGTCATTCTGACCCCCCGCCCACAGCCACAGCCCGGTCGGGCCCGCCGCAGCCCCCCGGCCCCCGGGAATCCACAGGGACATCCCAAAGCAAGTCAAGAGGCAACCCACCGAGGGAAAACGCCGCTTCCAGTCACTTCGGTGGTGTTTAATGGCGCCTGTTTGATCTAAAAATCGCAGGGCACCCCCCTACCCAAACCCCCTACATGACAATAACGTTTTGTTCGCGGGGCCCGGGGCGGGACTCTCCCTCCGGAAGGGCGCCCCCACGTCCGTCCAACGAAGCCCCATGGACTCGCCGAACCGGTGACCCCGACGGAACCAAAACCCAAGCCCCAAGGATAGAGGAAATCGAAATTTGGGGCACCTGAAACAGGGGGATGAAGGGCCACAGAAGTTGAGTCATTTTTTTTTTAATGTGATCGAAAGAATGGGATGATTAAAATGATTACGGATTTCCATTTTGGGGCCCGAGACTTACATGACGGGGTGTATCTACGCTTCCTTTATAATTATCCCGGCGTCAACCAGGCCCAGAGATACAAGCACCCACATGTTGGCAGGAAATTTGAGCAAAACCTCAAGACCATCCATTTTTCTAAGGGATAAAACCCACTGTGTGGTCCCAGTCTTCCCCCAACTGAGTCCGCAGCAAAATCAAATCGGTAGGGCCGGCGGGGGGAGAAAAACCCACTGCTTGATGGGATTCGAACCACGACCTCCCAGCCCGGGGTCCGCGACGCAAACCCCTTCGCCACGGCGGCGGTGAAAAAGTTTGTTGAGGCTTTGGTTCTCTGGGTGAATTGGAAAGATGACAGATAGGGCGCCGACCAGGATGGAGAATCCACACCATACATCATAAGGTCAGTCTTGTATTCCCTTGATGCGCGTGAGTGGATTTACTGATGTTGCCTCGTTGTCAAAACGTTTGCAGTGCATTCACCTTTCCCCCCAAAATTTTTTAACCCAAATTAAACTTCCAAACGTACCCCTCTCTGGGAATTCACATCTGTTTTCACTCAAAAGACAAATAAAATGCTAAAGGCTTTCGGATGTCTTGGAAAACCGGGACAACGCCCTAAACTTCCCCACCAGAAGTCCTTATCTTCCTCCCCTTCTTTCCCGTAAACCCCTCAGTTCATTGGCAGACAATTCCTTCTGTTGGACTCGTCAACGTTTCTGTCTTCCACAAACATTTCACAGATAGATCAAAATCTGTCGAAAGGACGCTGCCTTCTGTTCGACCACTCCTATTCGGATGTCTTTTAAAACACGTCCATTGGATGGTTTTTGTCTGTGCCGCCCAACTACTTTTCCCCAGGGGGCCTAAAATGGCCCCATCCAGGGATAGAGACTTTATCAGTCTGGACACCGTGCCGCTCTAAAGGCATGGTTTCCGTAATATCAGCACCTTGAAAATCTAATTCTCGAACCTTTCTCCTCCGAAAACAGACACTTTCTGGGCCCCCGTTGGAATTCAAACACATGAAATAGCCGGCGATCTCGCTTTCCCCTTTTTTTTTTTTGGGAGGAGGAAATTGTGTGTGTGTGTGTTGTGGTGTGGTGTGTTGGTGTTTTGGGTGTGTGGTGTGTGTTTTGGTGGGGTGTGTTTTTGTGTGTGCCTCGTGGGGGGTGTGCGTGTGGGTGTGTTGGTGTTTTTTTGGGTGTGTTGTGTGTGTGTTGTGTTTTTTATCTTTGGTTTGTGTGTTGTGTGTGTGTGTGTTGTGTGTGGGGTGTGTGTGTGTGTGTGGTTTTTGTGTGACTGACTGTTGTACGGGCCCGTCATTTATCTTGCTTTTTTCATTGGGGTTTTTGTCTTAGCGTTTTTATCGACTGCTTGGTCCTCCATTTGTTTGGGGGCTGTAGTGAAGGATTACCCCCCCCCCCCGCCCCCCCCCCCCCCCCCCCCCCCCCCCCCCTCCCCAGTATTTTTCGAATGGCGTTGCACGGGTGCAGTTTTTTGTGCGCTGATTTGAAGTGAATTGTTTTTCCCCAATTTTTTTTTTCTTACTGCCTGTTGTATTATGCAGTCATTAGTCTCGCTGATTGTTTTTGCAAGATTTTGCCCAGTTTTTTATCTGACCATTGAAGTTTTTGAATTTTTTTTGTCAGTGGCTTTTTTTCAACTGTATCTCCACCTGCGAATGAAAGGGGGAAGAGCGGGTTTGTTTTTTCGAACAAGACCACCACGGGGAGGGCGGCACCATGGTGAATTTTTCCCTTAACCCCAGGGGGACCTCCCATTCTTCAGCCAATAGGCCCATAATTTTCACTTCACAAAAAACATTTTCTTTTTTTCCCCGTTGTTGTTGTTGTTTTATTAGGGCTCTGGGTGTATGAAAGAGTGTGTTTTGTGTGTGTGTGTTGTGTGTTGTGTGTGTGGTGTGTGTGTGTGGTGTTGTGTGTGTGTGTTGGTGTGGTTTTTCTTCCCGGGAAAACCATCTCAACCAAACAAGTGTTATTTACATGAAAACATTTTTTTAGAAAACGTTTGCCGATTGCTTTTTGATAGGGAAAGGGAAATCCCCTAACTACCTGTGAAAAGGAAAACCACCTTTTTACTGCTGCGAAGGAAACCACCTATCTATCTGCTGCGAAGGAAAACCACCTATTACTGCTGGAAGGAAATCCACCTATCTACTGCTGCGAAGGAAAACCACCTACCTTTTGCTTTTTGGGAAGGAAATTCACCCATCGCTGCAAGGAAATCCACCATCTCTCTGCTGTGAAGGGAAACCACCTATCCTCTGCTGCGAAGGAAATCCCCCTATCTCCGGTGAAGGAAATCCACCATTCCCCTGCGTGAAGGAAATCCACCTGTTATCTTTTCCGTTTGTGCTCCCAAAAAAGGGGGAAAACCAAGTCGGTTGAGACTGTGAAATTTAAAGGGGGGGGAGTGGTGGGGGTGAAGGGTGAAGGTAAATTTTCACCACAAAACACACAAAACCCGCGCCGCGGCGGCGCACGGGGCCGGACACCCCACACCAACAACACACACACACACACAACACAACACACACGCACCACACACCCCCCACAAACCCCCACAACAACGCAAAAAACGCACACACACACACAACCCCACACCACACACACACACAACACACACACACACACCACACCACCCCATACACACAGAGCTCCAAGCTGGAAATTTAAAAAGGCCGGAGTGCCCGGGGGATGGGGGTGAGGGAGGGGAGAGGGGGGGGGGGGGAGGCCGGAGGGGGGGACAAGGGGTAAGGAGGGGAGTAAGCGTGGCGATGAATGACCATGTCCTGTCAAAAGACCTGACGCAGAAGCGGTAGTTTAGAGTGCCCTGCCTAAAAACACCGCCCCCCCCCCCCCCCCCCCCCCCCCCCCCCCCCCCCCCCCCCCCCCCGAGTGACCTGCCTTAATTGAATTACCTCCCTGTATCAAGCCTCTCCGCGTCCCCCTCTCGATGTCCCCCCCCACCCCCACCTCTGGTGTCATAGGAGAGGGCCTCCCCCTAAAACCCTGACCCCTGGAATTTCGGTTTCCCTTTATCAGGGCCATGAACTGAAAGACTCCTGACGGGGATGAAACACCCAGCAAAACGCGTGCACTCAGGAAGGGGTGTCGGGGACTGGGTGTGGGATGGGCCTGATCACTTGAGTGATGTCGGAGGAAAAATGGGGGGAGGGGTTTTCTACCCTGAAAACATCATGGGAATCTGCATGACAAAAAGGGCACACCAGCCCATGTCCGCCATGGCGCTAGAAAACATCGCGGTCGTCTCGAGCTGCTGAAACGAACAGGGACACGTGGCTTTTAATCTTTTTTTTGAAATAAATTGACTTTTAGGGGGAAAAAAAACCCAACAACTCTTAAGGGGAGAGTGTGTGGCCATTTTACGACCGCTTTGTAACCTTTTAAATAGAAATAAATTTTCGTTTCTTTTTTTTTTTTTTTTTTTTTTGTTTGTTTGTTTTGTTTTTTTTATTTCTCCCCGAAACCCAAAACTATTCAAATTTGCAAGTGACTATACGTTGTATCCACGAAAGATGTATACAAATTTTTCGGTCAAAAATTCCATAAGATGTTTCCCATGTTTCACAGGAGGGACTTGAGGTCATTTTTTTTGTTGTTTTTTTTGTCCATTTCGGGGCTTGGCATTGAGCTGTCCGTCAAAATATTTGGTCATAAATTTTTGCATCTTAGTGTTTTCCGAGGACATCTGTCACGATGAAACCTCTGTTTTTTCCCCGCACAAAAGGTCACTTTGGATCAGCCCCAAAAGGGGGCCCTTTTCTGATTGGCGATTTCTTCTTTTCCCTTTATCGTGCGTTTTTGGAAAAAGAATCCTCTACTTACAACCCTTTCACAAACCGTGTTGTTGGAGGATTTGGGATAACTCGTATCCCCCAGGAACCCTATCAAAGATATCCCTCATCATTTTTCTCTCCTCTCCCTCTCCCCCTTTTTCTCTCTCTCTTTTTTTCCCCTTTTTCTCTCTCTCTCTCCCTCTCTCTCTTCTCCCCTCTCTTCCTCTCCCCTCTCTCTCGTTGTGTTTATCTTTTGCCCTCGCTACCCCCTTTTACCTCCTCCCTTTTTTCTCTTCTTTTTCCTCACCTTTTTCACCCCCTCCCCCTCCACTGCTATTTCCTTCCTTTCCTCTGTCTCTGTCTTGCCCCTTTTCTCTTCTCTCTCTCTTCTCTCTCCCTCTCTCCTCTCTCTCTCTCTTCTCTCTCGTGTGTTTATCTTTCTGCCCGCTACCCTTGTACCCCCCCTCTCCCTTTCTCTCTCTCCCCCTCACCTTTCTACCCCTCTCCCCCCCTCCACTGTCTATTTCCTTCCTCTTCTCTTGTCCTGTTCTGCCTCTCTCTCTCTCTTCTCCCCCTCCTCTCTCTCTTCCCCCTCTCTCTCTCTCTCACCTGCGCGTGCGTGGTGCGTGGTGGTGCGTGCGTGTTGGTGTTGTGTGTTGTGTTTTTGGGTGTGTGTTGTGGTGTGTTGTGTGTTCTTAAATTTTAATGTCTATACAAAAAGTAAATTTTAGAAAACCCCAAAATAAATAAAAAAAAAAGGGTAAAAAAGGGAGGAAGGGAGGGGAGAAGGGGGGTAGACAGCAGCTGAAGGAGATAAAGAGATAGAGAACAGGGAGAAGAAAAGATGAAGAATAAAAAGGGAAAACGGAAAAAGAGAAAAAGGAGGATCAGAATGAAATGGGGAAAAAAAAAATGTTAACAGAAAAAAAAATTGCAACCTTTAAATAAAAAAGAAAAACATTTTAAAAATCAAAGAAAGCTAAGGAACGGGTAATAACATTTTCACGTGAAAAAAAGAATTTTTAAAGGAATCTAAAAAAGTTTCTCGAAAAGTCCTAAAAAAAAATGTCACAAATCAAAAGGGGTTTTACTAAAAAACCCCCTTCAGGGGGCTTTCCAAAAAATAGGCAGAATTTTTTTCATTTTTTACAGTGGAAAAATAAGTTCATTAAAATTTCCCCCCCACAAAAACCCTGTATGTTGGAAGGAATTTCGTCTTTAAAAAAATTAATTTGAATCTTTAGGCAAGGGAAGTTTTTAAAACCTAAGTTAACAATTGACCAAACGTTTTAAAAAAAACTTTAAAAAACCCTTTTGGGGTTTCAGCAGGTATGAGTGGCCAATATCTTCTTGTTTCTTTCTAAAATGCTTCCCGCAACATTCTGCAGTAGGCTATAAAACCCCTTTTTTCAAATAAAAGGGGTTTAAATTATATCTTCATTTGTATAATCTGCAAGTTTTTAGTAGTTTTCAAAAATTCTTTGAAATGATTCCACGTGTGAAGGCACCCCCAAAAAAAGGGAATTTTTCTACCCAAAATAAGGAAAGCCCCCAAAAAAATCAAAAACAACTTGTTCCAACTAAATTTAATTCTTACAAAAAGTTTTTTAAACGCACAAAAAAAAAAACTGGCCCCGTTTTTCGGAAAAAAAAAAAAACAAACAAATAAAACCCAAAGCCCCGAATCATTAAAATTCGCGAAAAAAAGCTGGCTTTCCAATATAAAAAAAAACCCCTTTTGACCTTTAAAATGGGGGATAGTGAAAGCAGCACCAGCTTCGGAAATTTTTTTAAAATGAAAACCCCCGGGAAAACTTTGAGAGATTTTGGTAATTAAAAAATAAAATGCCACGCAAATTGCCAAAAAATTTATAATTTTCATTTTTTCTTTGCATCGGTTAAATTAAATGCAAAAATGTCCTTTTGAAATTTCCCGGAGGGTAACAGTACATGGATTCTACTTTTTTCCCATATCTTTAATTCATTCCTGATTTTTGAAAAGTATCAGAGTTCAGTTTTTATTTTTTAAGACATATATTTTTTTTTGGCTCTTTTGGGAAATCAACTCTGTCTTAACCAAATTTTATTTTAACATTGTTTTCCCTTTAAAAAGAGCCTTTAACAAAATTTAGCAGGGCAAGCTGAGGGAAATTCTTTTAAAAAGGAAAAAACTCCTACCTCTCTATATTTTTCTATTGTTGAGTATGGAAAGGAACCCCCAGAAAACCCCCCCCCGGGCTCCTTCCGACAGGGCGTGGGTGTGGTGGGTGCGTGTGTGTTTGTGGTGTGTTGGTGTGTGTGTGTTTTGTGTGTTTGTTGTGTGGTGTGCGTGCTGGGGTGGTGTGTGTGTTTGTGGTTTGTGTTTTGTGTGTGGTTGTGTTTTTACGGGTAAGTGTGCTCTATGCGCGGCAGAAGCGGAGTATATCTGAACGGTGTGTCTATGCGTAATGCATCTTTTTCAAGTATGTGTGTGTATGCTGTTTGTCTGAGAGTGTGGTGTGTGTGGCGTGCGTGCGTGCGGCGTGCGTGCGTGCGTGCGTTTGTGTGCGTGCTGCGTGCGTGCGTGCGTGTGGTGTGTGGTTTGTGTGTGTGTTTGTGTGCGTGCGTGGTGTGTGTGTGCGCGCGCGCGCGTGAGCGCACATCAAGCCTTTGGCGTACGGTTTTTGGTTTTACGGCACGGCGCGCGCGTGGCATTGGGAAGGAGCCGGTGTTTTCACGTTTTCCCTCACTTTCACGACAACGGGCCCCCTGAAAAAACACAGACAAACAAACAAACACAAAAAAAAAAAACCCCTGCACGTGGGGAGTAAACAGCCCTCGAAGTAGCCATCACCCCAACCGGGGGGAGGGGACATTTCGACACAGTCAAATTTTTTTTCTTTCACCCGCACACCCAACTCCCCCCACCCCCACCCCCACCCCCCCACCCCCCCCCACCCCCAACCCCATTTCCTCCTTCGTTGACAGTCTTGCTGTGGTGGTCCCCTCCCCTCGTCCAAAAAACCCGGGATAGACGCCCAGGTCCTGGACACCCTAACAACGGTGGCCCGCTGTGATGAAACCCCATCTGGTGCAGCACGGGACGGAAAACGTGCCCCACCCCCCGCCCCCCGGAAGTGGGGGAGAGTTGGGGTGTTTGGGGGGGGGGGGGGGAGGGTTGGGGGGGGAGGGAGAGCAAGGGAGGGGGAGGGGGGGGGAGGGAAAAGGGAGAAGGAGGAGGAAGAGAGAAGAAGAGAGAGAGATTTAAGTGAGAGAGATAGGCAGACAGACAAGAGACAGACAGCAAGAAAAACAAAAAACAGAAACAGAGAAAGAGAAAGAGAGACAAAAACAGACAAAAGAGACAAAAAAACATAAACAAAGAACATATTTCACAACTAGAACTAATTAAAACAAAACATGAGTTTTTTATTAGCCTGAAGAAAAAAAACAAAAAAAAAAAAAAAAAACTAAAAAAAAAAAAAACACAACAACCATAAAATGGACACACACAACACCACAACCACCACACCCCACACACCACACACACACACACACACACATGCCGCACGCCACACACAAAAAAACACACAACCGCCGCACGCAGCACGCCGCACCACCCACATACACACACGCACACCACACACACACACACAACACACACACACACACACACACACAACACATACACACAAACACACACAACCTGAGTGTTAATATTCCTTCCAGAAAGCCTCGGGGCCAGAATTTAACTATCCCCCCCGGGTTAGAAGAGAGGAAAAAGAACTTCAAAAACCAAAAAAAAATTTTCTTGAAGCAGTCGTTTAAGTACCCCAGAAAAAAATCAGTTCAACATTCTTTTGCAAGATTTGATTTTTAATATAAAAAAAATTTTTTAAACAAGAGAGAAGAAGGAAAGAGAGGAAGAAAAGAAAGGGAAGGGGGGCGGAGGGGAAAAAAGGTGCGAGCGGCGGAAGAGGGAGGAAAG
>JAMYXO010008391.1:0-10913 GCA_033310375.1 Conus canariensis
CTAATGGAATCAAAAACCGGGTGTTTCAGAAATTTCCCCAACATTATTTTTTCCTAGATTTCATCTGAAAAACTCGGGTGTTGAACAAAGCAAGTAAAAAAAAGCCAATTGTAACTTGAACAAAATGCTATCTAAGAAAATTTCGTTAAAGGGTTTTAAATGTATGGTTTTTACTCTAACATTTCCCGATCCCTTAAAAATTTTGGTGCCCGAGAATTCGGTGGTTATGAAAAAACTGTAGCAGGTGCCTGCTTAACTACATCGTCCAAATACAGCACTGGCCCCAACCACCACAGCACATTTAAACAAGGCTCGAAGTGCTTTTTTTAAAAACAAATGGCAGTTATTACGCAGGTTTTCTTTACTTTTTTTAAATCAAAGGTTTTCCAACCCCTACTATGTATTTTTTTGTCACCTTTGTGACAAAGTTTGAAAAGCTTGTTCAATGGTTTATTTGTCATCATCTAGTTAGGGGGGCTTCCAAAAAATCAGCCCATTTTAACGTTGCGCGGTGTTACTCGGAACACGGTGCAGTAGCAGAGAAGAATTTTGATATAACATTGCAAGAAACGTCAGAAAGAAATTCCCCATTCACCAAATGTCTGCATCACCCCTAAGGGATGGGGGTGATGTGAGATGCGTTTGTTCTTTGGGAAAGCAGCTGGTAGTAGGTGGTGGGGAGACAAAAGAATGTATGGGTGTTTTAAGGAAGAGGGAAATTATCGAGAATTCCCTTCTTCGTATGTGTTAAAAGATCCCCCATTGATTGGTACCCCGTGTTTATCCTTTTGGTAACTGCCTTGCAAAATTTCTGATTACCATCGAGGAACCATTCTTTTTTTTTTTAAAACGAAAACGAGGGGTGGGAAAAAATAATACTTTCAGTGAAGACTTTTTCAAAAGAAAAAATGTCTTTCAGGTGAAAAAACATTCATTTTTTTAAAACGATTCTGCAAGTGAAGTTCTGACTTCGGAAAAAAGTTTAAAGAGCTTCCCCAAAAAAAATTTGTTCGAAACCCCCACAAAGATTGTTTCCAAAAAAGCCAACACTGCCACGCAGATCTGAAAATAAAAACCCAAAGGAAAATTGAAGCCCTTTATCCGAGAAAATTTTTTGTTTGTTTGACATTAAAAAAATTTTAAAATGTACAACAAAGTGGTTGGAAAAGGGAAGTGAGCATTGAAAAAGTAGGGTGATCGAGAAATTTGAAATTTGAAAAACTTGGACTAAGTAAAAGTATTTAGAGGGGGAGGCGACAAAAAGTGTCAACATTTTTAAAAGATGACCGCAAAAAAAAGCAGTCACAGCACCTTCGGGCAAACAAAACCAGTAAATTTTTCGAAGTCCCTTGCACCCAAAATCGGCCTGATGAATGGCCCCCAGAAACCTCCTAATTTGTCCCCTTTTCCAAAAAGAAAACCCGACATGCCTGTTATGACAGGGGCAATTTGACCAGCAATGCCACAAAAGTGGGCTGATTTTATTTCTGAATAGGTTACAGTATAAGCAGATATCATTGATTGCGTTTAATCTAGCTAGGGACAGTGCGGCATGGCATGGCACGGAATGATTGCATGGCGCTTTGCATTTACACGGTTTGGGCTGAAACGAGCGACTGCGGGCCATCGTAATGGGGCACTGGCATCTTCTGTTGTCTTTGGCCTTCTAGAAAGCGGCTTTTAATTTTTCTTTATTTTTTTTTTTTCTTCTTCACGGCATTCACGTGCATTTTTTTTATGCTCATCAGCAATGACTTTTCTAATGGTGCAAATAATAAAATATTTCAGGTACAAGAGTCTAGTTCTTCTGAATGGCCCTTAACAGCCCATTTCTTGAACGAGGGCTTTTTTTTTTTTTTCCTCTGTCCGGAAACTCAAGGTTGTTTGGAATGTGGCCACGTTTGGCTGCCTGTGGGTCACTTCAAGAGCTGGGCTATGGCGCAGTATGGTTTTGCACTGAAAAGGTAAAAGTGAGAGTTGTTCGGGACATGGGGAAGCCAGGCTCGGTGAAAATGAAATCTGATGTAAAAGTTCCTCATTGCTGAAGAAGACGAGGCTGAATTTTGCAAGGCAGAAGTGTATCAACAGATCTTCAACCTGCGTACCCATAGCCAAAACACATTCCAAACGAAAAATCCACCTGGTCATCATAGACTTTAAAGGGAAGCGTTTTGTAGTGTCTGGCAGGAGGCGCTGTCAGCTAGAATAAGAAATGTTACAAAAGCTTTCAAACACCATGCACTCCAAAGCAACCTACGCAGCACTCAAAAGGAGAGTGATTTTATACTTCGGTAAGAGTTCGTTGGGCTGTTTTTCAATTTTGTACCATTTTTCGATCTACCAAAGACGCATCATTATGCACTGGAAGATCCAGCATTGGAAGAATCCCTTACAATCTTTGCTTCGCAGATTACAACAATGGCTGCCAAGTTGAGAGGAAGAGTTGCCAAGCTCTTTAAAGAAAAAACAAGGGTGAAACATCAAACACATGACATGGGGATATTTGCAAGTTGATAGTCACCACGACAATACCCTCAAAATCTAAAATAACTGTCAATCAGGGGAGTAAACTCGACAGGAGCAAGAAAACTGTTCAACTGTAATTTATATGGAATCTATCATTCATAATGTTACTGATGCATTTGGAAGCATGCTGTCGTGTATTTGGTGAAGATTTTTGCCGGACGGCACGTGGTCTTTGGGTAAGGCAAATTTTTTTCCTTTGGGGATAATAAATGGAATTCTGGCCCTGGGTGTGTGCAATGTCAGGGTCACACAACTGCTCGTTTTTTGTGGTTCTTTAAAGATGCAATGCCATGGGTCACACAACTGGTTGTTTCTTGTGGTTCTTTAAGTGTGCAATGCCCTGGGTCACACAAATGCTTGTTTCTTGTGGTTCTTCTGCATACTGGATGCAGCATTCAAACACTCTCCTTTGTTTCCTTAAACTCTCCGGAGACGGAACGGTTTTGAAAAGCGATTATCGATCGATCTATCTTGTATTATCTTTTCTCTATTTATCTCCCTATCATCAGTGTGCTTGTCATCCACCTGTCTGTCTAGCTAGTTAGGCTGCATCATAAAGGGTTTTTTTTTTTGTGCTTTAGCAAAGTTGTTTGTCAATGTCGTAACTGAGAATTTTCTTGTTCGATAGATCTAGTTTTGTTATCAGTCTTTCGGCATGATAGCTTGGGCCTATTCACTGCATTTTATAGACACACACAGACACACTGTGACACTTTTGCATCTCTTTTCGCTTTTCCCGCCAGGGAAGAAAGAAAAAAGAAGGAAAAGAAGAAAAGAACGAAATTCTGGTAACATATCAGTTGAGATGGTATATAGCGCAGTGCTGCAAAATCTTGCATCATTCTTTGTGAGTTCAAAGGCACGTTTTTAATTATCTAAACCAGAATTAAAAAGGATTTTTATTTTTAAAGCTCTTTGAGTTGTGCTCTGGCTTGTTCCCTGTAAAATGACTTCGCCATAATGTTGTAAAGGGCCCTTGGAAGTTGGTCTAGTCGATAAGTTAAACAGCATCCCAAGAGATCTTCTCTTTTTTGAATCTTGATTGGCTAGGCACCAGCCCGGATAAAAAACCATTTAGAATAGGTAGGCCTACTCCAGATTCAGTTTGGAGTGCAAAGTTCAAATCATGCAATAAATGACGTTTCCTGATTTGGCGTTCATTATGGCGTTGACGTCACGCTCGCTCTTTCGAAAGAGGGAAGGTCAGGACTCCTTTTTTTCAGCAGACAAGTACATTTGCTGAAAAGTGTGCTCACTTTTAGACATTACATGAAGGAAGAAGCCTGGGGAACAATAAAAAACAAACAAACAATACGCTGAGTTAATGAACATTTGGTGATCCATGCCACCAATATGCAATTACATAACATTCACCTTAGATGAGGCTGAAATGGCACATGGGTGAAGAGGTGGAAAGGGTTTTGGTCCTGGGACGGCAGGGAGGGGGGTGGGGGAAACAGGGGCTCCCAAAACACAATCAGCAGGCTCGTATTTTACTGCGTCCAAAAACAAATTAATTAAATCGTTTTGCTGTTTCAAATTGTCTCCCTTGTATAAAACACCATCTGCATCAACATTAAACCATCGTCTGATTAAATGTTAAACAAACTGAAACACACGAAATATGTTATTGGTCCAGCCGTTGCAGTTTGTGCTTCTGGGGTCCCACTGCCCCTTCAGGGCAAAAGGGCAGATTTTTTCTTCTTTTTTCTTCTTTTTTTTCTTCTCTCAAATGTTGACTAACAGAAGACAGTCCAAAGAATATGGCTGATGGAAACATTTTTGACTGTACATACTCATATTTAAAGCAAATGTTGTCCATGCATCTTTTTAATTTGATAGATCATACAGGCAAGGCTCTTGTACCTTGAATGCACCTTTTGATATGAAGGTAATTTCATCTAATTTACGCCCTGAATAGATGTTACTCTAAACGAATCAGCATATTTGATGTGATGACAATGAGATCGTCAAAAAGTGTTACAAAAAAAGCATTTTGAGCACTCAACTTAGCATTTGGGTCAGCTGTTTCATTTATGAACATTCCACAGTGAGAAAGGACCCGGAAACGTTATGACCGTTCTTTTCATAATAAGACAACGTGTAAGATATTTCATCTTAAAAAATCATATTGTCCTCTATTCCGGTGTTACTGATGGCTTGAAAGACTGATTTGAAGTTTACTGAAGCAATGCTTAGGAAAAGGACTAGTGGTTTCACTTAAACCGTGTTGCAAAACTGATTGAGCTGTAAATGTTCAATAATTATGCCCAAAAATATATTGACTTTTCCGTCATCAAGTGAGGTATTGAAAAATAGCACGTGCTTTCCCTTGTTGATTGACAGATCCACTGGTAACAACTTTAACTGCGTTGACTACTGCTCTGAAACATGCGCCCTCGCTACTGTGCAAGTAACTGGGGCACACTTCAGAGTATGAAGATGCCAATCAGTGCCAAATTTTGCTTTTTAATTTCCAAGCAGGTAGTTGTGTGTTGGATGCATTCTGTGCCCCTTCATAATGTACCCATGGATTCCACACACACACACACCAACACACACCAAAACACCACACACACACACACCACACACACACATATATATATATATATATATATATTTTTATATATATATAACATCCAAACAAAAAAACTAAACAACAATCACGTCGAATATTTCCAATATTTCGCCCGCATTTGGTCTTCCTAAGGGATATATAATATATATTTTTATATATATTATATATTTATATTTTATAGAATGGCAAGGTAGAAAGGGAAGATATTTAGGACTTCACTTAAAAAAGGGAAAGTGTCTGAAGTTGTTAACAATTCTTTGTTGATATGGTAATTTCAGTAGAGATTTCACCGTATATTTTGTACATGCTGATTTTCTGTATTTACCGAAGGATGAACTACCATTTCCCTCTGCAAGTTCATCTGTTGACATCAGGACGCCTGTGTGTTCCAAACTTTGAAGCTTTACTGGGCGCATGATTTAATCAGAGAAATCTTTTTCTTCTGATCATGTATGTTTACTCATCACTAAAAATATTACTAAATGAATTGAAGTTTGCTGTGCTCTCTCGCCATTATATAAAATCACTCTCTTTGAAAAATGAAGGCTGTTTCTGGCCACAGACAAAATGTAAATTAAAGTTTTTGTCTGTTCGATTTTGACAACAGTTTTCTTTTTTAAGAAACCTATGATTTTGATCACTGCCGTAAAAAGATTCCACTCATGTTAATTGTATAGATTAAGGCAATTGCAGCTTCATTAAAAATCAGCTCAATATACTTGTTTTGTTCTAAAGAACATTCCAATCCGTTAATGATCATAATTTTGCTAACGCTGTTAATTTCCATTTGATTATATTTCACATGTATTAAAATAAAACTTTGGAGTGTTGCTTTTTAATTAAACGTATCATTTAAACAAGCAATGTCATCGACATACAAGACAACGCTCGTTGACTCAAAACAAGATCTGGTAAGTCAATCTATAAGAAATTAAATGAAATTTAGTTGATTATTGAGCCTTAAGGAATTTCCTAGCTCTATGCTGTGTGCAGACGAATTTAATTTGCGTTCTAATACATTTCTATAAGCCAGAAAGTATTTGATGTAGTCACTCGTATTTCCCCAAAACCAGTATCCTTGAGGTTAGAGAAGTGTGAATGTTCAAACTCTGACATAAACTTCACTATTCAAGGCAGGTAGTTACGCACTTTTCCCTCGCAAATGTCACTTATCTGTATTGTCAGTTTGACTACATGACTTTTGGCAGATAGCACTTTCTGAGCCACCGCTTGATTTAATGGTGTAGCACTATTTGTTCTCTTTTCAGTGATTTATGTGATTCCCTGACTTTACTGACCGGGAAGGATGTCTGACCCGTCTATAACTAGAAATATTTTTGCCTGATAGGTAACCCTATGCTGTGTAAATCATGGCACGGTCAGTTAACAGTTTTCAAGGTAGTCCCCTTTTTATAATAAGAAAGTCGAACAATTGGCCTGAGGTTTGAAAAGTAAAAGTGATCGAAACTGCGATTATATTGGCATGGTGTGAGACCGTTGACGGGCTTGAAAATTTCACGCAAATGATAGTAATTTAACTTGATCTTGCAAAAACGTCAAACATGGGTTGGGTCTTTTCCCGATCACTGCCAAAAGCGTGTGTCAAGGAAAGGGAAAATGGAAAAAAAAACCCGTGGATGCAGGGGGTCTAATTACAGCGGGCTGCGAAATTTTTGGAATTGGGCATCTGTGACAACTTTGGCATTCCAGTCAGCCCCAATGTGAGTGTGTCTCTTAGCCACCTTGCTACCATGTTTGGGGTGGTGCGCTTCTTCAGTTGGTCACCCTATTTGTTGATGAGGGGATAACTTGTACGTGATGTTGAATAGTTTTATTGGGGTGGGTAGATGGCTGGGAGTAGGTGGGATCCAGTGCAAAAACAAAAAAAAAAAAAAAAAACCCACCCCCTTACATGTTTTTTATACTTCGGGTACAGAAATATACATTGCTGATGGCAGTGTGTTCCGTAACAATAGGCCCATAAAAGTTGTTTTAAAATTTGTCGCGAGGGAGTTATTTCAGCCGCAATAATTAGCCCTTTTTTAAATTGGGCTAAATTGTCCCCGGACAATCAAAAGTCCCCGTAATTTGTCCGCACACATATCCTGTGAAAATCAGTATCTCTTGCGCGACTGAAAATGTTGCGGTATAATATTTGCGGTGACAATATTTTCTTGAAACTCGGCAGTTATCGAAAAACCCATGCGCGCACAAAACAGTGTCGTGAAAATATGTGCTATGAAATTAGATTTATCGTTGTGACGACGAATTGCGATAAAAAATATGCGTTTAGGAAAATAGGTAAAATGAGAATCGTGTATATTGTCATGGCAATATTGTCCAGGGAACAAAAAAAATTTTAACGAAAATACATGCTCCATAAAAGTTTGGTAGGTATTGCGACAAAAAGTTTGTAGATGACAGATGTGCTGGGTTTAGGTTCTGTGAAAGTCCCCATCTGTTTCGCGCCGGCCTCTCCTCTCTCTTTTTCTCTTTTCTCTGTATGGGGAGGGGGGGGGGGGGGTTGTAAGTTGGGGAAAAAAAAAAGGGGGCACGTTTTGTAATGTGTGACAAGGTGAATACGGTAGATAACCCAAAAGGAATTAAACCCGTGGCCATTCATGAAGCCAGGATGCATGGGAGAGTGGAAACCTTTTTCAACAGTCCAGTGTAAAAAAATTTTTCATCTGGAGGTTTCCCTGTGTATGTAAGTTTGGGTGGATGACATACTTAAAAGAAAAAAAAGGGGTGTTTTCGGGGTTTTTGGGAAAAATTAGTTTTCTGTGAAAGAAAAAAATTGGTGCCCCAAATGTCGCCCAGTACGTCGACGTTGGTTTTGGTGTGGTCCCCGCAGTGGGTTGTAAAAAAAAGACATGCTGGGGACCAAGGAATATATGATTCCGCGAGTTCTGGGCTTGAAGGTGTTTTTTATTCGGACAAAAATGTTGAAAACGAAGAGGGAAAATTTTCATTCAATTGGATCACCAAAAATAAAAAAATTACAGTGGTTTATAGCACCCAAATTTTTGAACATTGGGATATGTTATAGTACCATGTTTTTGCTTAGTTCAGAAAAACGAATTCCGTTGAGTGTGTGTCATGGTAGTTTTCGAGCATCCCAGCCTCGCTTGTTTCGTGGTGGAAGTTTAAAGGGGTTACAGAAAAAGGGTACACTTTCAAATGTGACAGATTTGTGGTCGATTGGTTTGCACGGTGTCTCTTTGTCACTATATCTTCTTCATGTTTGAGTTGGTCGGTATTCACACACTTAAAAATATATTTGCATTTCTGTCTTGGCATTTAAGAAATTCCCCAGTGGTGTTAACTGTTTGAAGGAATTAATTTAAATTTTAGGAACTGTGCATTGTATCAAAGGTGAATGTGGGAGGGTCGGGTGGGGGCAGAGTTTTGCCCGTTTAGTAGCTCTGGATGCCGGGTTTTGGTCCCTTCACGTTACAAATTTTTTAAAAATTAAATCCATCAGTGCTTTTACAATATAATATTATTTTTACTGTGGTGCGGTAAAAAGGGGAACATGGCCACTGAAAAAAAAAAAGGGAAACCCAAGAAGATCGTTCTATTTTCCGAAAGTTCGCCGCTTTGTTCATATTGGGACTGGGGATGGCAAAAAACACTTTTTATGTACAGTAAACTTCGAAATTTTTCTGAAAAACACTGTAATGTATATTAGGGGCCCCCAATTTTTTTTTCCAGTTTACACCGTCCGTTTTAAACCGCACGGACGTACAGTTGAAATTGTGGATGGAAAGCCAGACAAAACCCCTGTGATTTCCTATCCCGCATTTGTGAACACCACTCCCCAAAACTCGCCTTTTTACTTTTTGCATTGGCTCGTTTTAAAACCCTTAAATTACGGCCCACACTGCAATTTTTAAGTTGCCCAAAACCCCCCCACGGGTTTACAGGTTTGTATGTGACCCCCAAAGTCTTGCAAGAAAAATGTTTGTTGATTTCAGTTTTCCCCCAAAATGCCCCAAAATCCCGAAGATGGCGGGTTTTCTTTCTGAGGGGGGTGCTTTCCCCCACTATCACTGTTTAGATGTGTAAAACAGCCCCCACATCAGCCACAATGGTGTGTGATTCGTTCAGATGTAGGATACAGTGACGAAGCTTTCTGGAGCACCGATTACTCAAGGGTTCAGGTGTCTGTTTTTCGTCGTATTCACAGCCCAAGGTGCAACCAGTTCTAGATGTGCAGATGATTGTGAGGGGATGTCCGGGAATTGATAACCTGCCCCCCCGCACTCCCAAACAATGACGGGGACTTTAAAAAAAGGCTGTTTTTCAACCTGGAGGCTCTGGGTATTTTACATACCAAAACCTGAAAAAAAGAATGACTATGCCCTGATATCCCCTTTCCAATGCATACGGAACCCTTTAACTGTCTGCTGTCACACCAGATGCAAGGGTTTTCGACTGTAATCGGGGGAGACAAAGGGTCGACGGTGACATGTGTTGGGATGTACCATGCGAGCTTTAAGTGTGTCTCTATCGTGCCCTCTCTTTGGGTGGTGGGGGCCCCCGTTCCCAACGAGTGATGAATGATGTGGACTTCACCCCGTCCCAGGCTGTAGGTTCAAGGTCATTTTCCCTTTCAGTGATCATTTTGGAAAGTATTACCCTTTGTACCTGGACGCCCCGGTTCCGAATCTCACTGTGTGAGTTGACAATAAGTTATCTTTTTACCCTTTTGTTTGTTTATTGTGATTTGTAAATACTTCACAAAAAAAGCTAATAACCCTTTAATTGTAGTTTTACAAAATAGAAAAAAAACAAAAAACAGGATGTCTTTTGAATTGCCCATCTAAAAACTCTGAAAATGATGGAAAATCATTACCAAATGTTCAGAAGAATTAAACGAATATATTAGCCGGGGGGACAGTGAAGTCCAAGTTCAATTTAAACCCTATGGGCAACTGTCATTCGATTTCTCCCCAAAGAAAACGTTTGAATTCTTTTTTTCTACATTGAATCATCGTTTTTGGGGTTTTAAAAATTCCCTCTATTGTTGAACGGATTTCGAGGAAATCCAAAAATTCGCTTCCCTTTGGATTTTTTTTCAAAGCCCATTATTTAAGCAAGGTGTTTTTCCCCAAACAAAAATTTGCTGCCGGACGTACTTCCCTAAACAGGTAAAATGAAAAAAGTGTTCAGACTGGCTGTGCTTTTCTCATGGCAACATTACTTCGACAGAATCTATATTGTTTTCTTTTGCTTTTGGTGTTTTGTGTTTTAGGGAACTTTCTTTGCCTCGTTGTTTAGTACAGTAGGAACACATTTCAAAAATTTGTGACGCCTTTTTCCACCAACCATTCGTAACTTTTTCATGGGAGGTCACGTAGCTACTTTAGCAGAGACAGTTGTTTTATGGGAGTACCCTCATGGAGAAGTTGGCCCAGAGCGGAATGCAAAGGGGCAGGGTTCCCCTTTTCATTTGCGTGAAGTGTCCCCTTTTTATTCTTTGCTTATTGTGTAGATCCCTTTTTGTTTTGTTTCCCCAAAAGTTCCTCAGATTAGAAAATTCGAATAAGCTTGCACTCGAATGTTTGTGGCCCTGTTGGGAGTCATACCTCTCCTTCCCGGGGGGTCACACTGGGGTCTTGGGTCTTTGGTCTGTGGCGGGTTTGTCGTTTATTATACAAAGCTTCCCAACATTTTAGGTGGTTTTTTTGAATTGTCAGATGAAAATGCATTTTTTGTTTGTTTTCGTTGTCGGGCAGTTGGTTTTCAGGCGAACCCCCGGGGTATAGAGAAGACTTGTCGATAAAGGCCGTACTATTTCCTCAGT
>JAMYXO010000837.1:0-2500 GCA_033310375.1 Conus canariensis
AACCTGTGCAAAAGTTTTGTAAATGGAATAATGCGACCTAGTACACGTGAGAGTCGGACAGCTATGTCATGTAACAAATTCTTTGCTCTACGTGTACATCAGACCACTAAACCAAAAAAAAAAAAAAAAAAAAAAAAAAAAAAAACCGTTAGAAAAATCTGCCAAGTGGATGAGACTTGATCAGATTTACAGCCAAATTGGCTAGCCTCCACCCATTTTCTGGGTTGGGACAAAAAAAACTATGCAATGTTAAAGGTAGATTTTTAGACAAAATTTTATGATGAAGACATTGAAAATACGCTTTTGTTAATGAAACATTCAAGTAAAAAATGAAATACATTAAGGTTTTTGACCACAGACACACAAAGGAGATGGTTTTTAAAAACCTGCCAAACCAACAATCCACCCGTTATTCTGTGCAATAAATTTCGATTGGGAATAGAACCTGGCGGACTTATACAATGACTGCCGGGGGCAGAAAAGATCCCATCTGTTCTTCTGAATGGCAGCTTCAATGTACTGTGTTCTTCTCTGGTCCCAGAGTGCTTTTGTCAGAATATTGTTTATTTCAAGAACCGAATAAGGAATATCACATAAAACTGTATTCGATTTGCACATTGAAGCCTCTTTTGCACAGGTATCAGCCATTCATTCCCTCGAAGATCGCAGTGACCGGGGGTACCCATAATAATGTTATTTTGGAACCTCGCATCATTAACTGGTGAATTGAAAATAAAATTTCACTGACGAGATCAGGACGACTTGATGTATTTTGAAGGTGTAAAGCCGTTAAAGCAGACTTGGAATCTGACAAAATCAGTATTCTTTCTGGTAAGACTTGCACATCAAGAATGAAATTAATAGCTTTCATAAGAGCAAATAACTCAGCAGTGAAAATAGAACAACCTTTGGTAATATGAAATCTTTTTTCAATGTTAAGGGAAGGTATCACGAAAGCAGCACCAACCTCAGAAGTACACGAAACTGAACCATCAGTGAAAATATGCAGATAAGATTCATATTCAGTGTAAATCAATTCTTTAACAAGAGAAGCAAGCAAAAGTGGATTCTCATTTTTAGTAATATTACCATAGGAATAGAAAAAATCTGCTTGCTTCATCAACCAAAGGGGGAATGGGTATTTGGTCATTTTAACAATGTTGTCAAGCGAAAAGTTGCATGCATGTAAAAGAGGAGATACATAATCAGACAATGAAGTATATGCTTTTTTATTCCGTATCTCTCTAGAAACGTAGGTGCTTTCATCAAGTTCAGAAGTAACTGAGTTAGGGACTGTTCTTGCTCGTGCTGAGTAGCTACAAGCACAGAGCATCCTATGTTCATTTAAAGGCAAAACTCCTGCCTCTCTGTAAGTCATATCAATTGATGCCCATCTTGGAAGCCCCAAAGCAATTTTAAGTGCTAAGGAATCAATACTAGTTAACTTATGTAAATCTGTCTTTGGTGCAGTGAAAACTACTTCTTGACCATAACTTACAATCGAACGAACTGTCCCTAAGGCGACATGGATAAGATTAGATCCATAATTTATTAGAGGGATTCCAGTTAGGACTCGCAGTAACGCAATTTTCTTTCTTGCCTTTTCCACGAGATGATTTATATGTTTACACCAAAATAATTTATAGTGAAAAATAACGCCTAGAAAATTTTACTTGCTTACTTGGGAAAATGAAAGAATCACCTATTTGTACTTTTACAGCGTCCCTACCTTCAAAATCGATATTTTTTCTTTGTAAATATAATAAAAAACCGATTTGTCCGTTGATAAGTTAAAACCGTTCGAATTCAAATAATTAACAAGTTTACTGACCGCAAATTGAAACTGTTCAACAATTTTATTACGCTTGATTTTGTTTTTTGTAAAATTACAATTTACATTTTTCCACATTGCAATATCATCTGCATAAGCAGCTAAAGTTGCCCCTTTCGTGTCAATCTGATTAAGATCATAAAGCATCAATGAGAAGAGGATTGGAGAAATGACACTTCCTTGAGGGACACCCATGTTAACATATCTTGTACTTGACAGCACACCATTTAGTTTTACTTGTAGCGTTCTTCCAGATAAAAATGATTGTAAAAACATGTGGAAACGACCTTTAATCCCAATTTCATGAGCCTTGGACAATAATTTAAAATGCCAAACAGAATCGTACGCTCTATGAATATCAAAAAACGTAGCTAAAGTAGAGTGTCGCTTAGCCAAGGCTTTTTTGACGTGTGAAGCTAAAAGACTAACATGATCAGTGACACCCCTCCCTTTTCTGAAACCAGCTTGAAATATTGGCAAAATCCCATTCTTTTCAAGGAAATGTTCTAATCTGAATTTCATTATCCTCTCAAAAAGTTTTCCAATGTGAGGAGTCAAAGAAATGGGTCGAAAATTAGAAGATTTTCTTTTTGATTTTCCTTGTTTATGGATAGGTACAACTGTTGCTTTCTTCCAAGCCATTGGCAGCTTTCCAGAATTCCAGCATAA
>JAMYXO010000837.1:5000-37135 GCA_033310375.1 Conus canariensis
TTTTTTCAGAACATGTTTTATGGCGAGTGCTACTCCATACAGTATGCACAACAGAATTTCCCAGAGAGAGAGACACAGAGAGAAAGAGAGAGAGAGAGAGAGAGAGAGAGAGAGAGAGAGAGAGAGAGAGAGAGGGCGAGAGAGTGAGTGAGAGAGAGAGAGAGAGAGAGAGGGCGAGAGAGTGAGTGAGTGAGAGAAAGGGGGGGGGGGGCATTCTTTGAGACCCGGCTAAACGTCTCATTCTGACATGTTATTCGAACAGCCCTGATATACCGTTTCAGTTAGATGCTGTGATTCGTGTCGCATAAGCTTGATTCTCTGCATTATCCGCTTGATTCTACCGACAGTTATGCTCGTCAGAAAAGACTGTTGTGTCCACCGTGTCTGTCTGTATCTGTTGGACAAAGAGCAGTGTGAGTTTAATCTATTCACACTTTAAAAGTCTACACATGAAGTCTACACTGTAATTCAGTACCCTGCACACTGATAAGGTTTTCGGTATTTTTCAGCGGTGAGAGGGTTAAGGACAAGACTGTCACAGACTAAGGTCTGCGAATCAGGAGTGAGAATGCCGACCATTTCATTCACCAATCAAAAAGCGTTGCTATTTATAGGTCTGATCAAACAGAAAAATGGCGGTAGGCCTACATAATCAGAAAGATCTCATATCGGACGCCTAACCCTTAAAGACAACGTTCATCTGCTTCGCACCGAAGACGAGATGAGTTTCGAACGGAAGGAAGCAGTTTGTCTTTGTGTTTCTTCGTTGTCTGTTTTATTTACATACATATCATATGTGTCGAGCTGCGTGATTCGCCGAATTCTGTAAACTTCCTTGCGATTTGGTACTTGATGAAACTGTGATTCACCCGTTGGATCGGCGTGCCATCCCCCCACCCCCCCCCCCCCCCCCCCACCTCCCGCTCGTCCCCTACATACTTTAGTTCTGCTCAACCCGCGACAGCTTATACTTGCTTCGAAAGCCTCTAAGAATCTTTCTCTTTGCAAAGACAGTGTCATCAACAGGGGAAGTAACCTTTTCACAAATGATCTTTCTCTTAAATGCGAAGGCAGTTTAATCATCAACAAGGGAAGCAGCTTTTTGTTTCTCTAGGATGAAACGATTACATGCCCATAACCTCACAGACATGTTGTTTGCAGTGCCTTTTTGATCTAGCACACAGTCAGACACGAGGCAAAAAAGTAAAGGGGTCGATGTTTGTTTTGAAGGCGTCGTCTCTGCATGACGCGTTCTGTGCGAAAACGTACCGCGAGCAGCAACAATTTGGAGTTACGAGTGTGTCACTGATTCATCAAGGGGTGAAAAAAAACCCCCCACACAAAACCTTTATGTGTTATTTTCTGTGTGCGTATTCCAGACTCGCTTATAATTTTGCCTCTGAAAAGTCATTTTCTTGAAGAATGATGCAATCACTACTTAGGTTAAGGTTAAAGGTTAACCTTCTATAGCGGAATGATGTAATAGAGACAGTGAACTGTCAGAGAGTCAGAGTAAGGTTAAAGGTTAAATTTCTATAGCGGAATGGTGTTAGAGGAAGCGAACTGTTAAGAGATACAGGCTAAGTTTAAGGTCAAAGCTCTGTAGCGGAATGGGTGTCAGAGGCAATGAACTGTCAGAGATTCAGGGTAAGGTTAAATTCTATAGCAGACTGGTGATAGAAGCAGTGAACTTTTAGAGATACAGGGTAAGGTTAAATTCTACAGCAGATTGGTGTTAGAAGCAGTGAAAAAGTGAGGAAATCCTCACTAGGACCCATCGTGACTGTTGATTTTGAAAGTTGTGAAGTGGACTATTACTATGTGTGATTGACAGTCCAAGGATTAGTTACAAATATGTTTAATACCACGATGTGGGATCCATGTCATGACGAACGTTTGTAAAGGCTCATTGTACAACGTTGTTTCCACATAAGTTTCGTATATCTGCCTCCCTCCTCACTCCATTTCCCCCGGCCCTCACCCCTACCCCGTTCCCCCATCCCATTCCTCCATAGTCCGCTTTTTTGTGAATGGGCCTAAATAGTCTAAACAACATTAAAGTATTGGCATTCGTATTCTCTCTCTCTCTCTCTCTCTCTCTCTCTCTCTCTCTCTGTCTGAAAAGTCACAAATTGAATACATATGCAAATTATTACCTACATACCTAAATAAATGCCTTAATAAATAAAGAAATAATAAATAAATATATAAAGGAAAAGGTAAATAAGTACATATGTATATACGAAAAATAAATCAATGAGAAAAAACAAGGAATATTTCATATAGCATAAAGATTTTGGTGAATTATTAAAACTTCATTGATGATAACATAGACGTTTCACAATTATACCACTAGAGTAAATCATGAAAAAAATACGGAAAGAAAGAAAGAACGAAAGAAAGAAAGGAAGGAAGGACGGAAGGAAGGAAGGACGGAGGGAAGGAAAAGAACCAAAAAAGCTAGAGAGATAAACAAAATGGAAATCAAAACGCCGAAGTCTGCACGGTGGGTAAGTGAAAAAAAGAATTCATTAATTACTGAATTAGTTAGTTAGTTAGGTCTATTCTGAATTTATAATCATCTTCTATAACGTCTTCATGGCACATCAGTCCTCCCTGTCTTACATTTCGTTCTTATTTCTTTCTTTATCTTCCTATTTCCATCTCTTCTTCATGCAGAACATGACGCTATCCCCGTTCAAAACTGAAGGCAAAAGAAACAACATTGTCGTCGTCCTGAGGTTTAATACTATAACCGATTATTCCCTGTCACGTTACTACCACAGCGTCCATGCTGTGTATCGCAAAATGTGCCCCCTCCAGGTAATCAGGGACAACACTGTGATACACAGAAGAAGCCAAGGGTAGGCAAGGCAGCCTTTTCATCTCTATCTGGTTTATTTTTTGCCAACTGTGCCCAGTTTGTTCTATGCTGCTGATGCTGACCGTGAAAAAATTGTTTTTACTGATAAACATGTAGCTGACAATGATCATCGTTTGCCTGCTTGTGTTTGCCAGTCTTTGTATGGCACTCAAAACAATGAACGGCATATCAAAATGAAACTGTGTGGCGCCAGTACACAGTTACTGATAGTGTGCCATGACTCTGAGAAAAAGTGCGTAGCAGAAGCAGATTTGCATATGACTGTTAGTGTAAAAAAATACTGAAGGCTATGAACAGGAAAACAATACAACCAAACGTGATTCAAAATCGATGCATTTGTGGCACAGACAGCGCCTAGCTTACTACAGAAGGTGATGTGCAGCAGCACACAGAATCTTGTCAACAAAACATTCACACACAAATAATGGCAACTATTGTGGAAAGAGGGAAGACCTTGGTCAATCTCCTCCATGTTTGTGGCCAAGTTCAACACATCATTTGTACCTGGAGCAAAGATGTTGTGAAAGGAAATCCTCACTAGGACCCATCATGACTGTTGATTTTGAAAGTTGTGAAGTGGACTATTACTATGTGTGATTGACAGTCCAAGGATTAGTTACAAATATGTTTAATACCACGATGTGGGATCCATGTCATGACGAACGTTTGAAAAGGCTCATTGTACAACGTTGTTTCCACATAAGTTTCGTATATCTGCCTCCCTCCTCACTCCATTTCCCCAGCCCTCACCCCTACCCCGTTCCCCCATCCCATTCCTCCATAGTCCGCTTTTTTGTGAATCGGCCTAAATAGTCTTTAACAACATTAAAGTATTGGCATTCGTATCTCTCTCTCTCTCTCTCTCTCTTCTCATCTCTCCTCTCTCTCTCTCTCTCTCTCTCTCTCTCTCTCTCACTCTGTCACTCTCCGTCTGTCTGTCTGTCTGAAAAGTCACAAATTGAATACATATGCAAATTATTACCTACATACCTAAATAAATGCCTTAATAAATAAAGAAATAATAAATAAATATATAAAGGAAAAGATAAATAAGTACATAAGTATAGACGTAAATAAATCAATAAGAAAAAAACAAGGAATATTTCATATAGCATAAAGATTTTGGTGAATTATTAAAACTTCATTGAAGATAACATAGACGTTGTCACAATTATACCACTAGAGTAAATCATGAAAAAAATACGGAAAGAAAGAAAGTAAGAAAGAAAGAAAGAAAGAAATAAAGAAAGAAAGAAAGAAAGAAAGAAAGGAAGGAAGGAAGGAAGGAAGGAGGGAGGGAAGGAAAAGAACCAAAAAAGCAAGAGAGATAAACAAATTGGAAAACAAAACGCCGAAGTCTGCACGGTGGGTAAGTGAAAAAAGAATTCATTAATTACTGAATTAGTTAGTTAGTTAGGTCTATTATTCTGAATTTATAATCATCTTCTCATAACGTCTTCATGGCACATCAATCCTCCCTGTCTTACATTTCGTTCTTATTTCTTTCTTTATCTTCCTATTTCCATCTCTTCTTTGTTGTTGTTTTTTTGTACTCTATTCATTTATTCTTTTTATTTTCTTATATATGTATGTATATACACATTCCTTGATTTAAAAAAAAGACAATTAGAAAGTTAGAGACACACAGAAAGAGACTCTTTACTACTTGTAATCTGGATAGAAGCAACAAAAAAAACCTATTCTCATGAACTAACTAATTAATTAAATAGCTAACTAAGGAACTAATTAAATAGCTAACTAACTAACTAACTACCTTACTTACTACTTATCTAAGCAACTAATTAAACTGTTCTTCACATTTTGTTTTGTTCTTCACATTTTGTTTTGTTCTTCACATTTTTTTCTTTGCTCGGCCAGGATTCGAACCCGCAGCTTTTGGATGGGTGGGCGTCTGAAGGCGTGCCTTTTCAGACGGATGTCTTACCCCACTGCTAAGAGACACCTACTGTACGTTGAGAAATTTATGCCTTATGAAGTTCACTTTTGTTCCTCCCTAACTAGCACTAACCAGCAGCTAGTTCAAATATTCAGTTGTTTCCTACACAAGTCTGTTCGTATGCCTGTTAGGAGTCTCCTGGCAACTTTAGAAAGTATGCTGAACTCAGCACTGCAGAACATGACGCTATCCCCGTTCAAAACTGAAGGCAAAAGAAACAACATTGTCGTCGTCCTGAGGTTCAATACTATAACCGATTATTCCCTGTCACGTTACTACCACAGCGTCCATGCTGTGTATCGCAAAAAGTGCCCCCTCCAGGTAATCAGGGACAACACTGTGATACACAGAAGAAGCCAAGGGTAGGCAAGGCAGCCTTTTCATCTCTATCTGGTTTATTTTTGCCAACTGTGCCCAGTTTGTTCTATGCTGCTGATGCTGACAGTGAACAAATTGTTTTTACTGATAAACATGTAGCTGACAATGATCATCGTTTGCCTGCTTGTGTTTGCCAGTCTTTGTATGGCACTCAAAACAATGAACGGCATATCAAAATGAAACTGTGTGGCGCCAGTACACAGTTACTGATAGTGTGCCATGACTCTGAGAAAAAGTGCGTAGCAGAAGCAGATTTGCATATGACTGTTAGTGTAAAACATACTGAAGGCTATGAACAGGAAAACAATACAACCAAACGTGATTCAAAATCGATGCATTTGTGGCACAGACAGCGCCTAGCTTACTACAGAAGGTGATGTGCAGCAGCACACAGAATCTTGTCAACAAAACATTCACACACAAATAATGGCAACTATTGTGGAAAGAGGGAAGACCTTGGTCAATCTCCTCCATGTTTGTGGCCAAGTTCAACACATCATTTGTACCTGGAGCAAAGATGTTGTGAAAGGAAATCCTCACTAGGACCCATCATGACTGTTGATTTTTGAAAGTTGTGAAGTGGACTATTACTATGTTGATTGACAGTCCAAGGATTAGTTACAAATATGTTTAATACCACGATGTGGGATCCATGTCATGACGAACGTTTGTAAAGGCTCATTGTACAACGTTGTTTCCACATAAGTTTCGTATATCTGCCTCCCTCCTCACTCCATTTCCCCCAGCCCTCACCCCTACCCCGTTCCCCCATCCCATTCCTCCATAGTCCGCTTTTTTGTGAATGGGCCTAAATAGTCTAAACAACATTAAAGTATTGGCATTCGTATTTCATCTCTCTCTCTCTCTCTCTCTCCTCTCTCTCTCTCATCTCTCTCTCTCTCTCTCTCTCTCTCTCTCTCTTGGACACTCTCTCTCTCTGTCTGTCTGTCTGAAAAGTCACAAATTGAATACATATGCAAATTATTACCTACATACCTAAATTAAATGCCTTAATAAATAAAGAAATAATAAATAAATATATAAAGGAAAAGATAAATAAGTACATAAGTATAGACGTAAATAAATGAATAAGAAAAAACAAGGAATATTTCATATAGGATAAAGATTTTGGTGAATTATTAAAACTTCATTGAGGATAACATAGACGTTGTCACAATTATACCACTAGAAGTAAATCATGAAAAAAATACGGAAAGAAAGGAAAGTAAGTAAAAAGAAAGAAAGAAAGAAAGAATATAAGAAAGAAAGAAAAGAAAGAAAGAAAGGAAGGAAGGAAGGAAGGAAGGAAGGAGGGAGGGAAGGAAAAGAACCAAAAAAGCAAGAGAGATAAACAAAATGGAAAACAAAACGCCGAAGTCCTGCACGGTGGGTAAGTGAAAAAAGAATTCATTAATTACTGAATTAGTTAGTTAGTTAGGTCTATTATTCTGAATTTATAATCATCTTCTCATAACGTCTTCATGGCACATCAATCCTCCCTGTCTTACATTTCGTTCTTATTTCTTTCTTTATCTTCCTATTTCCATCTCTTCTTTGTTGTTGTTTTTTTGTACTCTATTCATTTATTCTTTTTATTTTCTTATATATGTATGTATATACACATTCCTTGATTAAAAAACAAGGCAATTAGAAAGTTAGAGACACACAGAAAGAGACTCTTTACTACTTGTAATCTGGTAGAAGCAACAAAAAAAAACCCTATTCTCATGAACTAATTAATTAAATAGCTAACTAAGTAACTAATTAAATAGCTAACTAACTACCTTACTTACTACTTATCTAAGTAAACTAATTAACTGTTCTTCACATTTTGTTTTGTTCTTTCACATTTTGTTTTTTCACATTTTTTTCTTTGCTCGGCCAGGATTCGAACCCGCAGCTTTTGGATGGGTGGGCGTCTGAAGGCGTGCCTTTTCAGACGGATGTCTTACCCCACTGCTAAGAGACACCTACTGTACATTGAGAAATTTATGCCTTATGAAGTTCACTTTTGTTCCTCCCTAACCAGCACTAACCAGCATGATAGTTCAAATATTCAGTTGTTTCCTACACAAGTCTGTTCGTATGCCTGTTAGGAGTCTCCTGGCAACTTTAGAAAGTATGCTGAACTCAGCACTGCAGAACATGACGCTATCCCCGTTCAAAACTGAAGGCAAAAAGAAACAACATTGTCGTCGTCCTGAGGTTCAATACTATAACCGATTATTCCCTGTCACGTTACTACCACAGCGTCCATGCTGTGTATCGCAAAAAGTGCCCCTCCAGGTAATCAGGGACAACACTGTGATACACAGAAGAAGCCAAGGGTAGGCAAGGCAGCCTTTTCATCTCTATCTGGTTTATTTTTGCCAACGTGTGCCCAGTTTGTTCTATGCTGCTGATGCTGACAGTGAACAAATTGTTTTTACTGATAAACATGTAGCTGACAATGATCATCGTTTGCCTGCTTGTGTTTGCCAGTTCTTGTATGGCACTCAAAACAATGAACGGCATATCAAAATGAAACTGTGTGGCGCCAGTACACAGTTACTGATAGTGTGCCATGATCTGAGAAAAAGTGCGTAGCAGAAGCAGATTTGCATATGATACTGTTAGTGTAAAAAAATACTGAAGCTATGAACAGGAAAACAATACAACCAAACGTGATATCAAATCGATTGCATTTGTGGCACAGACCAGCGCGCTAGCTTACTACAGAAGGTGATTGTGCAGCAGCACACAGAATCTTGTCAACAAAACATTCACACACAAATAATGGCAACCTATTGTTGAAAGAGGGAAGAACCTTGGTCAATCTCCTCCATATTTGTGTGCCAAGTTCAGCACATCATTTGTATCTGGAGCAAAGATGTTGTGAAGGAAATCCTCACTAGGACCCACATGACTGTTGATTTTGAAAGTTGTGAAGTGGGACTATTACAATGTGTGATTGACAGTCCAATGATTAGTTAAACAAATTATGTTTAATACCACATGTGGATCCATGTTCATGACGAACGGTTGTAAAGGCTCATTGTACAACGTTGTTTCCACATAATGTTTCGTAATCTGCCTCCCTCCTCACCTCCATTTTCCCCCCAGGCCCTCACCCCTACCCCGTTCCCCATGCCCATTCCTCCATAGTCCCGCTTTTTTGTGAATGGGCCTAAATAGTCCTAAACAACATTAAAGTAATTGCATTCGTTTCTCTCTCTCTCTCGTCTCTCTCACCTCTCTCACTCGGGTCTCTCGTCTCGTCGTCTCTCTCTGTCTGTCTCTCTCTCTCTCTCTCTCTCTCTCTCCTTTCTCTCTCTCATCTCTCTGTGTCCCACTCTCTCTGTCTGTCGTCTGTCTGAAAAGTCACAAATGAATACATATGCAAATTATTTACCTACATACCTAAATAAATTGCCTTAATAAATAAATGAAATAATATAATAAATATATAAAGGAAAAGATAAATAAGTAAATAAGTATAGACGTAAATAAATTGAATAAGAAAAAACAAGGAAATTTCATATAGCATAAAGATTTTGGTGAATTATTAAAACTTCATTGAGGATAACATAGACGTTGTCCACAATTATACCACTAGAGTAAATCATGAAAAAAATACGGAAAGAAGAGAAAGGTAAGAAGAAAAGAAAGAAAGAAAGAAAGAAAGAATAGAATAAAGAAAGAAGAAAGGAAAGAAAGAAAGAAAGAAAAGGAAGGAAGGAAGGAGAGAGGGAAGGAAAAGAACCAAAAAGAAGCAAGTGAGATAAACAGAAATGGTGTAAAACAAAACGCCTGAAGTCTGCACGGTGGGTAAAGTAAAAAAGAATTCAGTTAAGATTACTGAATTAGGTATTGTTAGTTAGGTACTATTATATCTGAATTTTATAATTCATCTGTCTTCTCATAACGTCTATCAGTGGACAAATCAATCAACTCCCTGTCTTTAACAATTTACGTTCTTAATTTATTGTCTTTCTATTCCTATTGTGATACATCTCTTATTTGTTGTTGTTTTTTTTGTAATCACATTGAAATTATTACTTTTAATTTTCTTATGATACTTGTATTATAAACACATTCTTTGATTAAAAAAACATAGGATGCAAATTGTAAGTAGTGGGGGGGGGAGAGAAACACAGAGAAATGTAGATCTCACTTATAACAACTTGGTAATCTGTGTAGGACAGCTAACAAAAAAAAAACACCAGAGTTTCAATAATGAAGCCTTAGTGTGAATGTAAATAGCTATAGTATCTAATTTAAGATAGCATAAACTAACTAACTAAGCTAAACCCTTTACTTTACAACATATCTAAGTAACTAAATTTAACTGTTCTTCACATTTTGTAATGAGTTCTTTCAACATTTTGATTTGTTATTCACATTTTTTTTCTTTGCACTGCAGATGATTGCAACCTACATCATTTTGGTATGGTGGTGGCGTCATGAAGGCGTATACATATTCAGACCGATTGTCACTTACCCCACTGCTAAAGACACCAAACTGTACATTGAGAAATTTTATGCCTTATGAAGAGTTCACGATTTCTGTCCTCGCCTAACCACACGAACCACACTAGTTCAAATAGTTCAGGTATTTTTCCCTACACCATTCTGTCGTAATGCCTGTTAGGATTTCTCCTGAGCAACTTTAGAAAAATATGCTGAACTCAGCACGTGCTAGTAACATGACGCTATACCCGCGTTCAACTGAAGGCAAAAGAAACAACAGTTGTCGTCGTCCAGAGTTCATAATACTATAACCGAATATACCCTTCACGTTAGCAACCACATGCGTCCATGCTGGGCGTTATCGCAACAAAGAGCCCCCCCTCCAGGTAATCATTGACAACGACTGTGATACACAGAAAAGCCAAGGGTAGTCAAGTCAGCCTGTTCATCTCTATCTGGTTTTATTTTTGCCACTGTGCCCAGTTTGTTCTATGCCTTGCTGTGATGCTGACCGTGATAAAATTGTTATAATACTGGATAAACATGTAGCTGACGAATGATCATTCGTTGCCTCTTGTGTTTGCCATCTTGTTGTATGGTCACTCAAAACAAAGACTCATATCAAAATGAAACTGTGTGGGCGCCAGTACACGAGTTACTGTATAGTGTGCCATACTTCTGAGAAAAAGTGCGTAGCAGAGAAGCAGATTTGCATATGACTGTTGAGTGAAAAAAATACTTGAAGGCTATGACCAGGATAACAATAACGAACCAACGTGATTCAAAATCGATGCATTTGTGGCACAGACATAGAGCGCCTAGCTATAACTACATAAGGTGATGTGCAGCACACAGGAGCAGAATCTTGTCAAAAAACATACACTACAGGTACAAATAAATGGGCAAACTATTGTGGAAAGAGGGAAGACTTGGTCAATCTCCTCACATATTGTGGCCAAGTTCATCACATGCATTGTACCTGGAGCATAAGATGTTTGTGAAAGGAGAATCCTCACAAGGACCCAGCATGCGACTGTTGATTTGAAAGTTTGTGAAGAGTTGAATCTTAGCTATGATGTGGATTGACAGACCAAGTATTAGTTACTAAATATGTTTAATACCACGATGTGGTATCTCCATGTCATGACGAACGTATGGTAAAGGCTCATTTGGACAACGATTTGTTTCCACAAAAGTTTCGTTATATCTGCCTACCCTCCTCGACTCCAATTATCCGCCCAGCCCTCACTACCCTACCGCCGTTCCCAATCATCCCATTCCTCCATAGTCCGCTTTTTTGTGAATGGCCTAAATAGTCTAAACAACATATAAATGTAAGTGCATTACGTATTCTCTCTCTCTCTCTCTCTCTCTCTCTCTCTCTCTCTCTGCCGCTATATCGCACCTCTTCTCGTCTCTCTTTACCCCCCCCCCCCCCCCCTCAGGTCTCTCTCTCACCTCTCTCGTATCTCGTCTCCTCTCCTAACTCTCTCTGCACTCTCACTCTTTCACTCTCTCTGTCTGTCTGAAAAGTCACAAATTGGAATACCATATGCAAATTATTACCTACAAACCTAAATTAATAGCCTTAATAGGAATAAAGAAATAATAAATAAATAATATAAAGGAAAAGATAAATAAGTACATAAGTATAGACGTAACTAAATGAATAATAAAAAACAAGGAAAATTTCATATAGCATAAATATTAATTGGTGAATTTATTAAGAACTTCATTGAAGATGAAACATAGAACGTTTGTTCACAATTATACCACTAGAGTAAAGTCAGGAAAAAAATACGGAAAGAAGAGAAAGTAACGAAAGAAAGAAAGAAAGAAAGAATAAAGAAAGAATGAAAGAAAGAAAGAAAGGAAGGTAAGAAAGGCAAGTGAAGTAGGAGGTGAAGGAAAAGAACCGAAAAAGCGAGATGAGAGAGAAAACAAAATGAGGAAAACAAAACGCCGTAAGTCTGCACGGTGGGGTAAGTGAAAAAAGAAATCAATTAATTACTGAATGTAGTTAGTTAGTTAGGTCTATTTTATTCTGAATTTATAATCATCTTCTCATAACGTTCTTCATGGCAATCAATCCTCCATGTCTTACATTTCGTTCTTAATTCTTTTCTTTAGCTTCCTATTCGCAAATCTTCCTATTTGTGTTGTTTTTTTTGTACTCCTATAATCATTTAATGTTGATATTTTAATTAATCATTATATATGTAAAGTATAATACACATTCCTTGATTTAAAAAAAAGACAAATAGAAAGTTAGAGACACACAGAATATGAGACTCTTTTACTACTTGAAAACTGGTAGATAGACAACAAAAAAAACCTTTTCTCATGAACTAACAAATTAATTAAATTGTCTAACTAAAGTAACTAATTAAATAGCTAACTGAACTAACTAACTACCTTACTTGTACTACTATCTAAGTAACTAATTAACTGTTCTTCACTTATTGTTTTTGATATCTTCACATTTGTTTTTCCAACGTATTTTTTTCTTGCTCGGCCAGGAATCGGAACCCGCAGCTTTTGGTGGGTGGGCGTCTGAAGGCGTGCCTTTCAACGGATGTTACTTACCCACTGCTAAGAGACACCTACTGGTACATTGAGAAATTTATGCCATTAATGAAGTTCACTTTTGTTACCTACCCTAGACCAGTCAATATACCAGAGCAGCTAGTTCAAAATATTCAGTTGATTCCTACACAAGTCCAGTGTCGTATGCCTGTTAGGAGTCTCCTGGCAACTTTATGAAAGTATGCGTTAACTCAGCACTGCAAGAACATGAACGCCTATCCCGTCAAAACACAGAAGCAGAAAGAAACACACATTGTCGTACAGGTCCTGAGGTTGTCAATACTATAACCGATAATATTCCCTGTCACGTGATACTACTCACAGCGTCCATTGCAAGTTGTATCACGAATAAATGTCCCCACCATGATAATCATGGACACAAGCTCTGTGATACTCAGAAAGTATAAGTCCAAGGGTAGGTCAAGGCAGCCGTGTCATCTCTAAATCTGTTTATATTTGCCAACTGAGTGGCCCAGTTTGTTTCTTTTCTAGCTGATGCTGACAGTCTGAACAAATTGTTTTTTACTGAATAAACAATATGTAGCTGACAATGATCAAAGGTTTGCCTCTTGTGTTTTGCCAGTCCTTTGTATGGCAACTCAAAACAATGAACGGCATATCAAAATGAAAACTGTGTGGCGCCAAGTTCACAGTTCCTGAGTAGTTGTGCATTGGAACTCGTGATAAAAAAGTGCGTGAGCAGAAGCCGATGTTTCATATGACCTTTTAGTGTAAAAAATAACAGAAGTCTATGAAGCAGTAAAACAAATACAACCAAACTGTTATTCCAAATCGATGCATTTTGTGGGCACAGACAGCGGCCTATCTGTACTACAGAAGTGTGATGTGCAGCAGCACACAGAATCTGTCAACAAAAATTCACACACAAAAAATGGCAACTAATGTGGAAAGAGGAGAAGACCTTGGTCAAAAACTCCTCCATATTTGTGGCCAAGACGTTCAACACATCATTATGTACCTGGGATGCAAAGATTTGTGATAAGGAAATCCTCCTAGGACCCATTCCCCCCCCCCAACTGAGACTGTATGATTGTGTGAAAGTTTGAGAGGACTATTACTATGTGTGATTGACAGTCCAAGTATTATTACAAATATGTTTAATACCAACGAGTGTGGGATCCACGTCATGACGAACGTTTGTAAAGTCTACAATTGTACAACGTTTGTTTCCACAAAAGTATCGTATATCTTGCTGCCTCCCTCCACGACTGAATTGTCCATGTTACCCCCAGCCCTTCGACGCCCAACCTGGGGCCCTTTCGCCTCCGCCCGATCCAATCCTTCCAATAGTCCGCTTTTTTATTGTGAATGGCCTAAATAAGTCTAAACAACATTAAAAGGTATTGGCAATGTCGTATCTCTCTCTCTCTCTCTCTCTCACTCTCGTCTCGCTCGTCTCAACTCCTCGTCGCGCACACCTCTCTCTCTCTCTTCTGTCTCTCTCTCTCTCTCCTCTTCTGTCTGTCTCTCTCTCACTCTCACAGTTGTCACTATCTCTGTCTGTCTGTCTGTCTGAAAAGTCTCAAATTTAATACATATGCAAATTAATACCTACATACCTAAATTAAATGCCTATAATAAATAAAGTAATAGATAAAATTAAATATATAAAGGAAAAAAGTAAAAAAGATACATAAGTATAGACGTAAAATAAATGAATAATAAAAAAAACAAGGAATATTTCATATAGCATGAAAAGTATTTTGGGTGAATTATAAAAACTATCATATGAGTAACATAGACGTTGTCACAATTATATCCACAAGAGTAAGATCATGAAAAAAATATCGGTAAAGAAAGAAAGTAAGAAAGAAAGAAAGTGAAATAAAGAAATGAAATAAAGAAATTAAAGAAAGAAATAAAGAAAGAAAGAAAGGAAGGAGTACGAGGAAGAAGGAGGTAGGGAAGGCGATAAGAACCTAAAAAAGCAAGAGTAGTATAAACAAAATGTGAAAACAATAACGCCGAAGTTCCTGCACGGTGGTAAGTGAAAAAAGAATGCATTAATTACTGAATTAGTTAGGTTAGTTAGGTACTATTAATTCTGAGATTTATAATCATGCTGTCTCATAACGAGTCCTACATGGCACATCAATCTCCCATGACTTACATTACCGTTCTTATTTCTTTCTTTATCTTCCTATTCCATCTTCATCTTTGTTGTTGTTTTTTTTTGTACTCTATCACACATTTGATTCATTTTATATTTCTTATAAATGTATGACAGTATAAACACCTTACACTTGATTTAAAAAAGAAACAATTATAAAGGTTAGAGACACACAAGAAAGAGGACTCTTAACTACTTGTAATCTGGGTAGAGAGCAACAAAAAAAACCTATATCCTGCATGAACTAACTGAATTAAATAAAATATCTAACTAAGGAATCTAATTAAATAGCAACTAACTAATCTATACAACCTTACTTACTACTTATCTAAGTGAACTATAGTTAACTGTTCTTCACTTTTGTTTTGTTTCTTCACATTTAGTTTTGTTCTTCACAATTTTTTTCTTTGCTCGGCCGATGAATCGAACCCGCAAGCTTTTGGATGGGGGCGTCTGAAGGCTTGCCTGTTCAGACGGATAGACTTACCCCACTGCTAAAGATACACCTATGGTCTGATGAGAAATTTAAGCTTATAAGTTCACGTTTTGTTTCTCCCTAACCATCACTAACCAGGCAGCTATTTCAATATATTCAGTTGTTCCTACACAAGTCTGATCGTGAAATGCTGTTAGTAGTCTCCTGGCAACTTTAGTAAAATAATTGCTGAAACTGCAGCACTTTGAGCTGCAGAACATGACGCTAGTCCCCTTTCCTAAAACTAAGGGCAAAAGAAACAACATTGTCGTCGTTCGTGAGGTTCAATCAAAAAATAACCGATTATTCCCTGTCACGTACCTAAACTAACCACAGCTGTCCATGCTGTGTATCGCAAAAGTGCCTCGCCTCGCCAGGTAATCGATGGACAACACTGTGATACACAGAAGAAAACAAGTAGGCAGGCACCTTTTTCATCTCTACTGGTTATATTTGCCAACAGGCCCAGTTTTGTTTCTGATCTGGCTTGATGCATGACGAGTTAACAAATTGTTTTTTACTGATAAACATTTAGCTGACAAAGTGATCATCGTTTGCCTGCTTGATGTTAATGCCAGTCATTGTATGGTGCGACTCAAAACAATGAACGTCATATCAAAATGAAACTTGTGGCGTCCAGTACCCAGTTACATGATGAGTGGTCCATGACTCTGAGAAATAAAGTGCGTAGTCAGAAGCAGAATTTGCAAAGACTGTTAGTGGTAAAAAATACTGACATCCTAATGAAACAGGAAAACATACAACCAAACGTGATTTCAAAATCGATGCAATTGTGGCACAGACAGCGAGCCAAGCTTACTTACAACGAAGGTGAAGTGTCAGCAGCACGACAGAATCTAGTCAACAAAACATCAAACACACAAATAAAGGCAAACTATTTGTTGAAATGAGGGAAGACCTTGGTCCAATCTCCTCCATGTATGTGGCCAAGTGTCAACACGTCATTAGTACCTGTAGCAAAAGTATGTAAGTGAAAGGAAACTCCTCACTAGACCCAACATGACTGTTGAGAATTAGTGAAAAGGTTTAGAAGTGGACTATTACTATGTGTGATTGACTAGTCCAAGAGATTAGTTACAAATATGTTTTTAATACCACGGATGTGAGTATCCACAGAGATGACTAACGTTCGTAAAGTCTCATAGTACAACGTTGTTTCCCACATTAAAGTTTTCGTATATCTGCCTCCCTCCTCACTCCATTTCCCCCAGCCCTCACACCTAACCCGGTTCCCCTCATCCCATTACCTCCAAAGTTCCGCATTTTTGTGAATGTGCCTAAAATAGTCTAAAACAAACATTAAAGTTATTGGCATTCGTATTCTCTCTCCTCTCTCTCGTCTCTCTCTCTACACTGTGTCTCTGTCTCTTCATCTCATCTCGCACGTGTCAGTCTCTCTCTCTCTCTCTCTGTGTCACTCTCTCGTCCTTCTGTCTGTCTGAAAAGTCACAAATTGAATACATTTGCAGCATAAAATTAACCGTACGGATACCTTAAATATAATTCCTTATAATACAGAAATAATAAATAAATATATAAAGGAAAAGATAATAGGTACATAACTATAGTACGAAAATAAATGAATAAGAAAAAACAAGGAATCATTTCCAAATAGGATATAAAGATTTTGGTGTGAATTATTAAAAACTTCATTGAGGATAACATAGACGTTGTCACAATTATACCACTAGAGTAAATTCATGAAAAAAATACGAGAAAGAAAGAAAGTAAGTAAGAAAGATAGAAAGCAAAGGAAATAAACAGAAAGAAAGAAAGAAAGAAAGGAAGGAAGGAATGGACGTAAGGAGGGGAGGGAAGGAAAAGAACCAAAAAGCAAGAGAGATAAACAAAATGAAAACAAAAACGCCGTAGTCTGGCACGGTTGGTGTAAAGAGAAAAAAAGAATTCATTAATTACTGAATTAGTTGAGTTAGTTAGTCTATTATTCTGAATTAATACTCATCTTCTTTACATAACTGTCTATACAAGTGGCACATCAATCCGTCCCTGTCTTTACCATTTCGTTCTTATTTCTTTCTTTATCTTATCCTATTTCCATCTCCTTCCTCTTTGATGTTTTGTGTATTTTTGTACTCTATTCATTTATTCTTTTTATTTTCTTATATATTGGTTTTGTATATACGACATTCACATGATTAAAAAAACAAGTCAATTAGAAAGTTAGAGAATCACAGAAAGAGTACTCTTTACTACACTTTTAATCTGGTAGAAGCTACAAAAGAAAAACCTATACTCATGAACAATTAATAAAATAGCTAACAAAAACTAATTAAATAGTCTAACTAACTACCATTACTTACTACTTATCAAGAGTAAATAATTAACTGTTCTTCACATTTGTTTTGTGACTTCACATTTTGTTTTTCACATTTTTTTCTTTGCTCGGCCAGGATTCGGAACCCCGCATAGCTTTTTGGATGGGTGGGCGTCTAGAAGGGCGTAGCCTTTTCAGACGGATGTCTTTAACCCACTTGCTGAAGAGGACACCTACTGTGACATTGAGAAATTTATGGCCTTATGAAAGTTTCACTTTGTTGTTCCGTCCCCTACCAGCACTAACCAGCAGAGTAGTTCAAATATTCAGTTTGATTCCTCACAATTCTGTATCGTATGCCTTGTTAAGGAGTCTCCTGGCGCAAATTTAGAAAGTATGCTGAACTCATGCAGCAGCAGAACATGACTCTATCTACCCGTTCAATACTGAAGGGTCAGAAAGAAACATACAATATGTCTGTCGTCCATGTAGGTTACACAATACTAATAACCGAATTATTACCCTGTCACGTTACTATGGGTACCACAGCGTCCATGCTGGTGTAACGCACAAAGTGCCACCTCCATGTGAATCAGGGACAACACTGTGATACACACAAGAAGAGACCAAGGTAGGCAAGGCAACTTGTATTCATCTCTATCTGGTTTATGTTTTGCACTAACTGTGCCCAGATTGTTCTATGCTGCTGAAGCTGAAAGTGTGAACACATATGTTTTACTGATAAAGCATGTAGCCTGACATGATCACGATTTGCCTGCTTGTTTTTAGCAACAGTCTTTGTATGGCACTCCAAAACAATTAACGCATATCAAAATGAAACACTGTGTGGCGTCCAGTAGAACAGTTACTGCGAGAAAGTGTGCCATGACACTTAGAATATAGTGCGTATGACACAGTATAGCTGATTTTGCACATGATGACTGTTAGTTAAAGAAATTACTGAATTGGCTATGAAACAGGAAAACTATTAACACAACCAAACGTGATTCATAAATCACGAATGCATTTTGTGGCATACAACAGATCAGTACAGCCAGCAAGACTTTACTACAGAAGTGAGTGTGCAGAAGCACACAGTCATCTGTGTCAACAAAACAATATCACACAGCAAATAATGGCAATCCGTATTTGGTGTAAAGAGGTGAAGATACTCTTGCGTAATGCTCCATCCAAATTTGTGCCAAGTTCAGCACATCATTTGTATATGCTAGGAGCCAAAGAGAGAGTTGTGAAAGGAAATCCACATTACTAGGACCCATCCTGTCTGTTGTTTTTGTGAAAGTGTTGTGAAGTGGACTATTACTATGTGTGATTGTACAGTCTCCAACGGATCAGTTACAAATAAGTTATAATTCACACCTGAAGGTGGGATCCATTGTCATGACGAACGTTTGTAACAGGCTCATTGAACAACGTTTTTCCACATAATTTTTCGTATCTATCTGCCTCCCAACCTCTACTGGTGATCATCCATTTCCCCCAGCCCTCACACCCACCGCCTTTTTCCCCCATCCCATTCCTCCATAGTCCCTACTTTATGTAGAATTGGGCCTAAAAAGTCTAAACTACATATAAAGTATTTGGCATTCGGTATTCTCTCTCTCGCTCTCTCTCTCTCTCTCACTGACTGTCATCTCTCTCTCCTCTCTCTCTCTCTATCTCTCATCTCTTCTCTCTCTCTCTCTCTCATTCTCTCTCATCCTCTCTGTGTTTCAACTCTCTCTGTCTGTCTGTTCCTTACGTTAAAATTCACAAATGAATAACATATGCAATATATTACCTACATTCCTAAATAAATGCCTTAATAAATTAAGAAAAAATAGAATAAATATATAAAGGAAAAGATAAATAGAGTACATAATAATAGACGTAAATAAATGAATAAGAAAAAACAAGTGTATAATTCATATAGCATAAAATTTTGTGGTGAATTATTAAATATTCATTGATGAAACATAGACTTGTCTCAATGTATTACCACTAGAGTAAATCATGAAAAAAATCACGGTAAGAAAGAAAAAGACAAGTAAAGAATGAAAGAAAGAGAATGAAATAAAGAAAGATAAGAATGAAAGAAAGAAAGAAAGAAAGTTAAAGGAAGGAAGGAAGGAGAGAGGGAAGGAAAAAGAACCAAAAAGCAAGAGAAATAAACAAAATGGAAAACAAAACGCCGATCAGCACGTGTGTAAGTGAAAAAATAATTCAGTAATTACTGAATTAGTTAGTTAGGTTTATGTGATCTAATAATCTGAAAATTTATAATCCAACTTCTCATAACGACTTCATGGCACATCAAACCCTCCCTGTCCTTACATATCGATCTTATTTCTTTCTTTATCTTCCGTATTTCCCATCGCTTCTATTGTTGTAGTTTTTTTGATATCTCTTATTCATTTATTCTTTTATTTACTTAATATAAGTATGTTAATATTACCCACCATTCTTGAGTAAAAAAAAAGACAATTATAATAGTTAGAGAGACACACAGAAAGTAGACTCTTACTATACATTGGTAATCTGTAGAAGACAACAAAAAAAAACTATCTATTTCTCAAAGAACTAACTAATTTATTAAATAGTCTAAATAAGGAACTTAATTAAATAGCTAACTAAACGTACCTTACTTTACTACTTATCTAAGTACTAATTAACTGTTTCATTCACATTTGCGTTTTGTTCTTCACATTTATGTTTTTCACATTGTTTTTCTTTGCCTCGGCCAGGATTCGAACACGCATCTTTTTGATGGGGTGGGCGTCTGAAAGGCGTGCCTTTTCAAACGGATGTCTTACCCGCACTGCTAAGAGACACCTACAGTACATTGATAAATTTATGCCTATTTATAGAAGTACACATTTTGTTTACGCTCCCTAACCAGCACTAACCATCATAGCTAGTTCAAAAATTCAGTTATTATCCTTACACAAGTCTGTTCGTATGCCTGTTAGTGAGTCTCCTGGCAACTTTAGAAAGTATGCTGAACTCAGCACTGCAGAACATTACGCTGATCCCCGTTCAATAACAGAAGGCAAAATAAACAACATTGTCGTCGTCCTGAGGTTCAATACTATAACCGATTATTTCCCTGTGCACGTTACTAACCACCTGCGTCCATGCTTGTGTATCGAGCAAAAATAGTGCCCCTCCAGGTAATCAGTGAGCAACACTGACATGTGATACACAGAAGAAGCCAAGGGTAGGTCAAGGCAAGCCTTTTCATCTCTAATCTGGTTTAATTTTTGCCAACTGTGCCCCAGTTTGTTCTAGTGCTGCTTGATGCAGGACATTGAACAAATATATTGTTTTACCTGATATACATGTTAGCTGACAACATGATCATAGCGTTTGCTGCTTGTGTTTGCCCAGTCTTTGTATGGCACTCAAAACACAATGAACGAGCAAAATCCTAAATGTAAACTGTGTGGCGCCAGTACCTCAGTTACGATAGTGTGCCATGACTCTGCTAAAAAGTGCGTTAGCATAAGCAGATATTGCGATATGACTGTAGTGTAAGAAGAAATAGACTGTGGAAGTCAATAACAGGAAAACAATACAACCAAACTGATCTCCGAAATCGATATTCATATTGTGGCACAGAAGCGTCCCTAGCATACAAACAGAGGTGATGTGCAGCAGCACACAGAATCCTGTCAACAAAACAATCACACACAATAAATGCGAACTAAAAAGGTTGTAAAGAGGGAAGACCTTGGTCAAATCTCCTCCATATTTGGGTGGCGCAAGTTCAGACAACACTCATTTGTACCTGGTCAAATAGATGTAGGTAAAGGAAATCCTCACTAGACCCATCATGACAGTTGATTTTGAAAGTTTTGTGAAGTGGATAAATTAAATTGTTTGATTGATATAGTTCCAATGGATTAGTTACCAAATATGTTTTAAAACCACGATAGATGGATCCACGTCATGCTAAACGTTATGTAAAGGGCTCATTGTACAACGTGTGTTTCTCACATAAGTTTCGTATATTCTGCCTCCCGCCCACCCGTCACTCCATTTTCCCCCAGTCACTCACCCCTACCCGTCCCCATCCCAATCCTCTCTCTAGGACGCTGCTTTTTGTGAATGGCCTAAATATACTAAACAACATTAAGAGTATTTGCAGTCGTATTCCTCTCCATCTCTCTCCTCGCCACTTCACACTCTCTCTCAACTCTCACTCTCTCACTCTATCTGATCCTCGACTCTCATTCTCTCTCGCGCTCTGTCCGGTACTCTCTCCTTCTCACTCTGTGTCACTCGCTCGTCTGTCTGTCTGTCTGAAAAGGCACATTGAATCCATATGCAAGATTAATACCTCATATCCTAAATAAAATGACCTTAATAAATAAAGAAATAATAAATTTAACATATAAATTTGAAAAGAAAATAAGTACAAAAGGTAAAGACGTAAATAAATGAATACAGGAAAAAACAAGTAATATTTCATATAGCCAATAACAATTTTGTGAATTAATAAAACTTCAATATGAGGATAACATATACGTTGTCACAATTATACCACTAGATTAAATCATGAAAAAAATACGGAAAGAAAGAAAGTAAGGAAAGAAAAAAGAAATAAAGAAAGAAATAAATAAAGAAATGAAAGACAGAAATGAAAGAAAGGGAAGGAATGATGTAAGCAGGAAGGAGAGGAGAGGAAGGAAAAGAACCTAAAAAAGCAGAGAGATGAAACAAAATTGGAAAATCAAAACGCCGAAGGTCTAGCACGGATTGGTAAGAGAAAAAGAGAATTCAATTAATTACTGAATTAGTTAAGTATTTAGGTCAAATTATTCTGAATTTATAATCATCTTACACTTAAACGTGTCATCATGGGCACAATCAATCCTGCCCATGTCTTACATTTCGTTCTTATTTCTATCTTTATCTTCCTATTTCCATCTCTCTACTTTGTTGTTGTTTTTTTGTACTCTATTCATTTATATTCTTTATTATTTTCTTATATAATGAATAGATACACATTCCTTGATTTAAAAAAAAGACAATTAGGAAAGTTAGAGACAACACATAAAGAGACTCATGAACACTACATGTAAAACTTGTAGAAGCAACAAAAAATCCTATTCACAAGACCTAACTAAATAATTAAATAAGCTAACTAAGGAACAAATAAATAGCTAACTAACTAACTAACTACGCTTACGTTACTACATATCATAATTAACTAAATTAACTTTACTTCACATTTTTGTTTTGTTCTTCACATATTTGTTTTGTTCTTACAGACATTTTTTTCTTGCTCGGCCAGGATTCGTAACCCGCAGCTTTTGTTGTATGGTTAGTGGGGCGTCTGAAGGGCAGTGCAAATTCAGACTGTGATGTCTTGTCACCCACTGACTAATATACACCTACTGGTACGTTGTAGAAATTATGCCATTATGAAAGTTCACTTTTGGTCCTTTCCCTAAACCTAGCACAGGGAAACTCAGCAGGAAGGTTCAAATATACAGTTGTTTCCTACACAAGACTGCGTTCGTATTGCCTGTTAGGATGTCTCACTTGGCAACATTTAGAAAAGTATGCTGAACATTCAGCACGCAGAACAAGACGCTATCGCCCGTTCAAAACTGAAGGCAAAGAAAAACAACATTGTCGAGTTTCGTCCCTGAGGTTCAATAACTATAACCATTAGTCCCTGTCACTTTACTACCGACAAGCGATCCATGCTGTGTTATCGCAAAGAAGAGCCCCCTACCATGTCATCAGGGACAACACTGTGATTGACAAGAAGAACCAAGGTAGGCCGAGAGGCAGCCTTTTCGCATTCCATTCTCTACCTGGTTTATTTTATGTCAACTGTGGCCCATTTGGTTTCTGCATATTGCAGCTGATGCTGACAGTGAACAAATTTTTTTTACTTGATAAACATGTACAGACAGATGATACATACGTTTGCCTGCTTGTGTTTGGCCATGGTCTTTGTAATATGGCTCGCAAAACGAAGTGAAGGCATATCAAAATGAATACTGTGTAGTCGCCAGTACACAGTTTACTGAATAGTGTGCCATTGACACTGAAGAAAAAAAGAGCGGTAGCAGAAGCAGGATTTGCATATGACTTATATTGTAAAAAATACTTGAATGCTATGAACCATGAAAACAATACAACCAAACGTAGTATTCCAAATCGATGCATGTAGTGGCACATACAGCGCCTAGCTTACTACAGAAGGATGATGTGCAGCAGCACCACAGAATCTTGTCAACAAAACATTCACACATCAAAAAATGAGGCAAGCTATTGTGTAAAGAGGGAATACCTTTGTCAATCTCCTCAGATGTTTTGTGGGCCAAGTTCAACAGCGGTCAATTGTACCTGGACGCAAAGATGTTGATGAAAGGAAAATGCCACACTAGGACCCATCAACATGACCTGTTGATTTTGAAGTGTGAAGTCGACTAATACTAATGTGGTGGATAGACAGTCCAAGGATTAGTTACAAATATTATTAATACCACGATGTTGTAGAATCCACGGTCATGACAAAACGATCGTAAAGGCTCATGAAACCACGTTTTTTCCACATAAGATACGTATATGACTGTCATCCCTCCTCACTCCTTTCCCCCAGCCTCACCACCTACCAACCCCGTTCCCACATCCTTCCCATTCCTCAATAGTCCCGCTATTTGTAATGGGCCTAAATAGTCTAAACAACATTAAAGTATTGGCATTCGAATTCTCATCACCTCTCTCACGACTCTCTCTCTCTCTCTCTGGGTGTCTCAGTGTCTCTCCTATCTCTCTCTCTTCTCACTCTCTCTCTCTGTGTCACTCCTCTCTCTCTGTCTGTCTTAAAAGTCACAATTGAAATACATATTGCGAAATTATTACCTACATACCTAAATAAATGCCTAAAAAATAAAGGAAAAAGAAAAAATAGAATAAATAAAGGGAAAAGATAAGATAAGTACATCTAAGTATAGACGTAAAGAAAATAATAAGAAAAAAAAACAAGGAATATTTCAGTATAGTATTAAAGATTTTGGTGAATTATTAAAACTTCATTGAGATTAACATAGACGTTTTGTCACAATTATATCCACTAGAGTAAATCATGAAAAAATAACGGGAAAAAAGAAAGTAAGAAAAAAGAAAGTAAGAAAGAAAGAAAGAAAAAAGGAAGAGAAGGACGGAAGGAAGGAAGGAGTGAGGATAGGAAAAGAACCAAAAAAGCTGTGAGATAAACAAAATGGAAAACAAAACGCCGAATTCAGCACGGTGTGTAAGTGAAAAAAGAATTCATTAATTACTGAATTAAGTTATGTTAGTTAGGTCTATTATTTCTGAATTTATAAAACATCCTTTCATAACGTCTATCATGGCACATCAACCTCCCTGTCTTAGCATTTCGTTTCTATTTTTCTTTCTTATCTTCCTTTTTCCACTCTTCTTTGGTTGTTTTTTTTTTTGTACTCTATTCAATTTTAAACTTTTTATTTTATTATAAATTATGTATTAAACACAATTCCTTGATTAAAAAACAAAGGCTTATAAGAAAGTTAGAGAACAACACAGAAGGAGACATCTTTAACATACTTGTAATCTGGTATAAGCATACAAAAAAATAAACCCTATGTCTCATGAACTAGATATAATTAAATAGCTAAGTAACGTAATTAAATAGCTAACTAACAAATGTTAACTAACTACCTTACTTACTACTTATCTAAGTAACTAATTAACTGTTCTGTCCACATTTGTTTTGTTCTTCGACATTTGTTTTTAGTTCTTTCACATTTTTTTCTTATGCTCTGCCAGATTCCGAACCTACAGCTTTTGTGATGGGTGGGCGACTGAAGGCGTGCCTTTTCTAGACCGGATGTCCTTAACCCCTCTGCTAAGGAGACACCTACTGTCATTGAGAAATTTATGCTTGATGAAGTTCACTTTTGTTACCTCCCTAACGCAGCACTAACCAGCAGCTAGTTCAAATAATCAGTTGTTTTCCCTACACAAGTTCTGTTTCGTAATGCCTGTTAGGAGGTCCTCCTGGCAACTTTAGAAAATATGCTGAACTCACACTGTGCTGTGCAGAACAAGACTCTATCCCCCTTCAAAAACTTAAGGCAAAAGAAACAACATTTGTCTGTCCTGAGTTCAATACTATAACCGATTAATCCCCCTGTCAGCGTTACTAACACAGCGTCCAAGGCTGTGTATCCGCAAAAAGTGCCCCCTCCAGGTAATCAGGGACAACACAGAGATACACAGAAGAAGCAGTAGGTAGGCAGGCAGCCTTTCAATCTCAATCTGGTTATTTTTGAGTCCAACTGTTGCCCAGTTTGTTCTATGCTCAGATGCTAGAACCGTGAAAAAATTGTTTTTACTTTGATAAACTGTAGCTAGACAATGATCATCGTTTGCCTTCTTGTGTTTGCCAGGTCTTAGTATGTGCACTCAACACATTGAGAACGCATATCAAAAATGAAACTGTGTGGCGCAGTACACATTAACTGATAGTGTGCCATAGTACTCTGAGAAGAAGATAGTCTGTTAAGCAAAGCAGATTAGCATATATACAGTTATTGAGTAAAAATACTGAGGCCTATTGAACAGGAAAACAATACAACCAAACGTGATTCAAAATACGATGCAATATTTTTGCACAGAACAGCGCCTAGCTACTACATGAAGGTGATGCGTGGCAGCAGCACACAGAATTCCTTGTCAAAACAAAACATTCACGACACAAATAATGGCAACTATTGTGGAAAAGAGGGAAGACCAAGGTTCAATCCTCCTACCATATATTTGTGGCCAAGTTCAGTCACAATTGTCATTGTGTACCTGGAGCAAAGGATGTATGTGTGAAAGGAAATCCACACTAGGACCCATCATGACTGTTGATATAGAAAGTTGAGAAGTGGACTATATACTATGTGTGATTCTACATCCAAGGATTATATTACAAATATGTTTTATACCACGATAGTGGGATCCAAGTCATGAACGAACGTTGTAAAGGCGCATTGTGCCAACTTTGATTCCACATAAGTTGTCGTAAATCTCCTCCCTCCTTCACTCCATTTCCCCGCAGCCCTCCACCCTATCCCCGTTCCCTCATCCTGTCCATTCCTCCATAGTCCGCTTTTTTGTGAAGTGGCCTAAAATCCTAAACAACATTTAAAGGTATAGGGGCATTCGTATTCGTCATTCTCACTTCTCTCTCCTCGGTCTCACTCCGTCGTCACTCGATCTCTCTCTGCTCCTCATCTCGTCTGCTCTAACTCACTCTCTCTCTGTGCCTCTCTCTCTCTCTCTTCTCTCTCTCTCTCTCTGTCACTCTCTCTGACTGGTTCTGAAAAGTCACAAATTGAATACAAATGCAACATTATTAACCTACATACACTAAATAATTCCTTAAATAAATATAAGAAATAATAAATAAATATTATAATAAGTGAATAAGTATAAATAAGTACATAAGTATAGGACGTAAATAAAATGAATAAGAAAAAACAAGGAATATTCATCTAGCAATAGATTTTGGTGAATTATTAAAACTTCATTTGAAGATCACATAGACGTTGTCTCAATTATCCCACTAGAGTAAATCAATGAAAAAAATACGGAAAGAAAGAAATTAAGAAAGAAGAAAAGAAAGAAATAAATACAGAAAGAAAGAAAGAAAGAAAAGAAAGAAAGGAAGAAGGAAGTCAGGAATGGTAGGAGGGAAGGGCAGGAAAAGAACCGAAAAAGGCAAGAAGATAAACAAGAATGGAAACAAAACGCCGAATTCCTGTCACGGTTGTGTAAGTGAAAAAGAATTCATGAATGTTAATGAATAAGTTAGTATAGTTAGTTCTATTATTCTGAAATTATAATCATCTTCTCATAACGTCTTCATGGCACATCAAGCCTCCATTTCCTTTCATTTTCGTTTCCTTATTCTTTCTTATATCTTCCTATTTTCCAAATCTTCTTTGTTAGTTGTTTATTGTACCTATTCATTTATTCTTTTATTTTCTTAAATATAGAAGTGTTATATACACAATCCTTGATTTAAAAAAAAGACAATTAGAAAAGTTATGCGTAACAACAGCAAGAAAGAGACTCTTTACTACTTGATAATCCTGGTAGGAAGCAACGAAAAAAAAACTATTCTCAATAACAAACTAGAATAAAGTTAAATATCTAACTAAGTAACTAATTAAATAGCTAACTAAATACCTTCACTTACAACTTATCTAAGGTAACTAATTTAAACTTTCTTTCACATTTGTTTATGTTCATCAACAATTTAGTTATTTTCAACATTTTTTTTCTTGTGCTCGTCCAGGATTCGAACCCGCAGCTTTTGGATGGGTGGGCGTCTGAAGGCGTGGCCATTTCAGACGGATGTCTTTAAACCCCACAAAGCACAATGAGACACGACTTTAGCATTGCGAAATTCATGCCTTATGAAGTTCAACTTTGTTCCACCCGGAACCAGCACTAACCAGCAGCTATTCAAAAAATACATTGTTTCCCTACAAACGTCCTGTTCGTATGCCTGTTAGAGTCTCCTGGCAACTTAGAAAGTATGCTGAACTCAAGCACTGCATGAACATGACGCTAATCCCCGTTCAAAACTGAATGCAAAAGAAACAACATTGTTCGTCGTCCTGAGGTTCAATACTATAACCGATTATTCCGCTCGTGTCCACGTTTACTACCACAGGAGTCATGCTGTTTATCGCAAAAAAGTGCCCCCTCCAGGTAATCAGGGACAGACACGTGATACACAGAAGAAGGCCAAGGGAGGCAAGGGCAGCCTTTTCATCTCTATCTGTTTTTATTTTTTGCCAACTGTTGCCCAGTTTGTTCTATGCTGCTGATGCTGACGGAGTAAACAAATTGTTTTTTACTGATACACAAAGTAGCTGACAAATGAGTCAATCGTTTGCCTCCTGTGATTTGCCAGTAGCATTATGTATGGCAATCTCTAAATACCAAATTGAACGGCATGATCAAAATGAAACTGTAGGAGGCGCCAGTTAACAACAGTTACTGATAGTGAGCCATGACTCTGAGAAAAAGTGCTCTAGCAGAAGCAGATTTGCAATTGACTGTTAGTGTGTAAAAAATACTTGAAGGGCTATGAACAGAGAAAACAATACAACCAAACTTGTATTCAAGAATCGATGCATTTTTGGCACATGGACAGTCGCCTAGCTAACTACAGAATGTGATGTGTGCATGCAGCACACAGAATCTTGGTCAACAAAACATTGCACACACATAAATATTAAATGGCAACTAATGTGAAAGAGGGAGAAGACCTTGTTCAATCTCCTCCATATTGTGTTCCACGTGTCAACACATCAATTGTACCTGGAGCAAAGTGTTGTGAAAGGAAAATCCCACTGGTACCCATCATGACCTGTGGATTATGAAAGATGAGAAGTGTACTATTACTAAGTGTGATTGGACGTCAATGGATTAGATACAAATATGTTTAATACCACTATGGTGGGATCCACGACAAGACTAACGTTTTGTAAGGCTCATTTGTACAGTACGTTGTTCCAACTAAGTTATCGTATATCTGCCTCACCTTCCCTCCTCACTATTTCCCCCACCTCAACAGCCCTACCCCGTTCCCCACATCCCATTCCCCTCCATAGTCCGCTTTTTTGTGAATGGGCCTAAATATGTCTAAACAACATTAAAGTATTGGCATTCGTATTCTCTCTCTCCTCTCCTCTATCGTCTCTCTTCATTCTCTCTCTCTCTCTCTCTCTGTCTCTCTCGTATCTCTCTCTGTCGTCCTCACTCTCTCTCTCTGTGTCACTCTCTCTGTCTGTCTGTCAGTCTGAAAAGTCACAATGTGAAATACATATGCAAATTATTACCTACATACCCCTAAATAAAATGCCTTAATAAAAAAAGAAATAATAATTAAATATATATAAAGGAAAAGGATAAATAATACATAAGTATAGACGTAAAAAATGAATAAATAAAACAAGAATATTTCATATTAGCATATTAATATTTTGGAGAATTAAATAAAACTTCATTGAGGTAACATAGACGTTGTCACAATATACCACTAGAGCAAATCATGAAAAAAAATACGTAGAAAGAAAGAAAGTAAGAAAGGAAAGAAAAGAAAGAAATAAGAAAGAAAGAAAGAAAGAAAGAAAGAACGAAAGGAAGGAAGTGAATGAAGGAAGGAAAGGGAGGGAAGGGAGAGGAAAAGTAACCAAAAAAGACAAGTAGGAGAAAACAAAATGAGAAAACAAAACGCCGAAGTCTGCACGGTGGGTGTAAGTGAAAAAAGAATTCATTAATTACGAATTAGTTAGTAAGTTAGGTCTAAATTATTCTGAATTTATAAACAACATCTCATAACGTCTATCATGGGCACATCAATCCTCCCTGTCTTTACATTTCGGATCATATTTCTTTCTTTATACTTTCCTATATTCCATCTCTTCTTTGTTTTATGTTTTTTTGTACGCTATTCATTATATTCTTTTTATTTTCTTATATATGTAATGTATATACACATTCTTGATTTAAAAAAAAGACAATTAGAAATTAGAGACACACAGAAAGAGACTCATTACTACTTGTTAATCTGGTAAACAACAAAAAAAAACCAATTCTCATGAACAAACTAATTAAATAAATAGCTTGAACTAAAGTAACTACATTAAATACTAACTAACTAACTAACTACTCTTACATACTACATATCTAAGAAACTAATTAACTGATCTTCCACATTTGATTTTGTTCTTCACATTTTGTTTTGTTCTTCACATTTTTTTCTTTGCTCGGCCACAGAATTTCGAACCCGCAACTTTTGGATGGGTGGGGCGTCTTGAATGGCGAGCCTTTTCAGACGAATGTCCTTACGCCCAACTGATATGAGACACCTACTGAACGTTGAGACATTTATGCCTTATGAAGTTCGACTTTTGTTCACACTCCCTAACCAGCACTAATCGGCAGCTATAGTTCAAATATCAGTTTGTGTCCTACACAAGTCGTGTTCGTATGACCATGGTAGTATTCTCACCTGCAACTTTATATAAAAGTATGTGCTGAACTCAGACATCTGCAGGAAGCATGACGCAATCCCCCGGTCAAAACTGATCGGCTAAATATGAACAACATTGTCGACGTCCTGAGGTGTCAATACTATAACGCGTATTATCTCCCTGACACGTTTACTACCACAGCGTCACACATGCTGTGTATCGCACAAATATGGCACACCTCCAGTAAATCAGGGACAACACTGTGATTACACAGAAGAAGCCAAGTTGTAGTGCAAGTGCAGCCTTGTAATCTATCTATCTGGTTTATTTTGTTTGCCATAACTGTGCCCAGTTTGTGTTCTATGCTGCATTGATTGCTGACAGTGAACAAATTGGTTTTTACTTGATAAACATGTTAGCTGACAATGTCATCGTTTGCCTGCTTGTGTTTGCCTGTGCTTTGTAATTGCACTCAAAACAATGAACGGCATATCAAAATGAAACTGTGTGGCGCCAGTACCAGTTACTGATAGTGTGCCATGACTCTGAGAAAAAGTGCGTAGCAGAAGCAGATTTGCATATGACTGTTAGTGTAAAAAATACTGAAGGCTATGAACAGGAAAACAATACAACCAAACGTGATTCAAAATCGATGCATTTGTGGCACAGACAGCGCCTAGCTTACTACAGAAGGTGATGTGCAGCAGCACACAGAATCTTGTCAACAAACATTCACACACAAATAATGGCAACTATTGTGGAAAGAGGGAAGACCTTGGTCAATCTCCTCCATGTTTGTGGCCAAGTTCACACATCACTTGTACCTGGAGCAAAGATGTTGTGAAAGGAAATCCTCACTAGGACCCATCGTGACTGTTGATTTGAAAGTTGTGAAGTGGACTATTACTATGTGTGATTGACAGTCCAAGGATTAGTTACAAATATGTTTAAAACCACGATGTGGGGACCATGTCATGACGAACGTTTGTAAAGGCCATTGTACAACGTTGTTTCCACATAAGTTTCGTATATCTGCCTCCCTCCTCACTCATTTCCCCAGCCCTCACCCCTACCCTTCCCCCATCCCATTCCTCCATAGTCCGCTTTTTTGTGAAGGGCCTAAATAGTCCTAAACAACATTAAAGTATTGGCATTCGTATTCCTCTCTCTCTCTCTCTCTCTCTCTCTCTCTCTCTCTCTCTCTCCTCTCTCTATCTCTCGTCTCTTCTCCTGTCACTCGTCTCTCATCTGTCTGTCTGAAAAGTCACAAATTGAATACATATGCAAATTAATACCTACATACCTAAATAAATGCCTTAATAAAAAAGAAATAATAAATAAATATATAAAGAAAAAGATAAATAGTACATAAGTATATACGTATAAATAAATGAGAAAAAACAAGGAAATATTTCATATACATAAATTTTGTGAATATAAAACTTCATTGAGGATAACATAGACGTTGTCACAAATACCACTAAGTAAAATCATGAAAAACTACGGAAAGAATAAAGAAAAAGAAACGAAGAAAGAAAGTAAGGAAGGAAGGAAAGGAAGAGAGGGAGGAAGGGAAAAGAACCAAAAAGCAAGAGAGATAAAAAAATGGAAAACAAAACCCGAAGTTGCACGGTGGGTAAGTGAAAAAAGAATTCATTAATTACTTGAATTAGTTAGTTAGTTAGTTCTATTATTCTGATTTATAATCATCTTCTCATAACTGCTTCATGGCACATCAATCTCCCTGTCTTACATTATCGTTCTTATTTCTTTCTTTTCTTCCTATTTCCATCTCTCTTTGTTTTGTTTTTTGTACTCTATTCATTTATTCTTTTTATTTTCTTATATATGTATGTATATACACATTCCTTGATTTAAAAAAAAGACAATTACAAAGTTAGAGACACACAGAAAGAGCTCTTTTCTACTTGTATCTGGAGAACCAAAAAAAAAAAAA
>JAMYXO010008392.1:0-10909 GCA_033310375.1 Conus canariensis
AAGTAAAGGGAAAAGTGGTATACGATGGTACTCCTATGCCAGTTGTCAATGCTTATAAATATTTAGGAACATTATTCTCAACACGCTTGAGTTTTTGTTGCGCGTGCAAAGACATTTCAAGTAAAGCGAAACATGTTGTCTTTGTATCATGAAAAAGTTACATGTTCTTAATAATCTTCTTTTCATGTTTTTTTATAAAGTATTTGATTATCAGGTTCAACCGATTGTACAGTAACGGCTCTGAGCAAAGGGGACTAAAAAAAGGGGCTATCTATTGTGAATCTTTTCAAATGTTTTGCTCTGAAAAGTTTCTTGGTGTAGATAGACGGACTCCAAATGATCTAATTTACGGTGAGACTAATCGATTTCCAATTTACATTACTTCTGCTGTCAGATGTACCGCTACCTGGCTGAAACTGTTACAAATGGAAGACTTTAGAATTCCTCGTAAGGCGTACAATATGTTGTATGACTTAGATGCTAAAGGCAAAAGAAAACTGGGTGTCCAAAGTGTGCCTTTGTCTATTTGAATACGGATTTGGATTTGTTTGGCTGAAATCAAAGGGGTTGGTAATACTAAAGATTTTGGTATGTGTTTTCCGTCAAGGGTTGGTTGACTGCAGATGGCAGAAATGACTGATCATATTCAAAAACAGTGACAGATTTGATTTATACGGGAACTTTTGTGATGTTCCCCGACTTGAAAACGTACTTAACCTTAGTATGGACAGGCACCTAAAACAGTAACAGCAAAATTCCAGATTAGGAATATCTGCATTGACTACTCATTATTTTAGATATCGCATATGTAATGATTATGATATGCTTTGTCCTTTATGTAAAAAATCAATTGAAACCGAATTACACTTCGTCCTGTCCTGTCCAGCTCTCATGAGCATCAGAGAAAAGTTTATTAAGCCCAGATATTACAGACAGCCATCCTTGTTTTTAAAATGAGCCTACTTTGTTCATCTACCTTCTGCAGAAGTGTTAAGAATTTTTCTTTGTTTTTGTACAAGGCCTTTAAGTATAGAGAAATTTTCACTTCTTGAAATTGTCCTTCAAATTTTTCTTGTTTCGTTTCCCGTAATTTGATTCATGTAACTATTGGGACTTGTGTGTTCACACACCCCTTCATTAGGGGCCTTGGCCTTTTTATATGAATAAATCATCTGAATCTGAATCTGAATCTCTCTCTCTCTTACTCCTCTCTCTCTCTCTCTCACTCTTCTGATGTCACTGGGTATCTAAAGAAATAATTCAAGGCCCCACACACACGCACACGCACACACACACACACACACACACACACACACACCACACACACACACACACATACATACACACACACACACACACATACATTAAATTTGTGTTAAAGAAATAACACTGAGCCATAATTTTTTTAAAATTGTCGCAAGTTAACTTTCTTACCAACATCATTAAGGTCTAATAATTTTTCTGAAAAAAAACTTGCAAGATATACTTTTTGGACCACTTTTTGCTGATCAAATTGCTGAACACTTATTTTATAGTTCGATTGGGGTTTTTCTTTAGATTTTTTGTGATATTTTCATAGTGCGTTATATAATGATGGCCTGCATTTACTCCTTCACTCTTAAGTTAGATAGTGAAGGATTTTTGTTTTTTTTTTGATATTAGTTAGATCTATATCTTCTTTTTAATTTTATCCTTTAAATTTTGTTGTTAAGATATCGGGGTTTTTTTTTCTTTTTTTTAGATACACATACAGATAATACACCAATACACTCACATCCCAAAGGCCTACATACACGCTTAAAATAACATATAGGCTTATTCACTCAATCATTCATTCCTTCAGTCATTCTCTTCATTCATTTACGTCTAATATCACTCAAAGTGAACAGACGTTAAACAGAAGAACGAACAACACATACAGAAAAGAGAGAGAGAGAGAGAGAGAGAGAAGAGAGAGAGAGAGAGAGAGAGAGAGAGAGAGGGAGAGGGAGAGAAAGAGGTACACTTGTACACACACACACACACACACACACACACACACAAAACACACACACACACACACAGAATAATTCTCACACATATGCACTTCGAAAGCGTGCGTGCAAATAAATGCACATGCAAACTCATACATACACTCACTACACGCACGTGCTCACACACCGTACACACACGAATGCACAGGCACACACAGAGACACACGCAGACACAAACACACACAGGCACACACACACAAACACAACCCCACATACAAACACAACACACACACACACACACCACACACACACACACCACACAATACACCACACAACTCACGCGTAAGCGCACATGCGCATGCACACATGTGCGCGCATACACAACACACACACACACACACACACACACACACACACACACCGCACACGCACACACACGGGAGAGAGAGAGAGAGAGAGAGAGAGAGAGAGAGAGAGAGAGAGAGAGAGAGAGAGAGAGAGAGATAGAAGTACATTTTTTATTACACACACACACACACACACAACACAACACACACACACACACACACACACACACACACACACATTGACCTAACTTTCACACACTCGCACTTTTGGTGCGTGCAAATGAATGCACATGCAAACTCAAACATTCAGCCACAAAAACGCACATATACACATGCCAAAACACACAGGCACACACAGGCTTTACGCTGAGCCACACATAGCCACAAACACACGCAAGCACGCACGCACGTACGCACGCACGCAACAAAACAAAACACACAACACACACCCCACACAACACACACACACACACACACACACACACACGTAGTAGATAGATAGATCGATAGATCGATCGATCGATAGATAGATAGATAGAGAGACAGAGAGGTAGGTAGTTATAGACGGGTACCCATACAACATACTTACACACACATGCATCAAAACACACAAAGATACATATATGTACACGCGCGCGGCGCATGATCATGCAACGAACGTTTCATTTTCGGGTAATTAATACATTCCCTGTACATTTCCACCATGTGATTAATCAAAACACTGTGTTTTCTTGGAGTACGATTGATTTCAAATACAGCGCGGAAGATTCAGGCAGGACAAAAGAAGAAACAATTGATGGATTTGGGCATTAAAAATAGAGAGATAGTGACAGCACTTTTTTTTCTAGCATATAACGGTAGTATTTTAGGGCACATTTAACAACTTTGCCAACTGCCAATGGAGGGACGCAGACAACAGATAGACAGACAAACAGAAACACACAACACACCACACTCTCTCTGTGTGCTCTTATCAATATATAGCCAACAGAGACAAAGGAAAGTGAAGTTTTTTGACAAAATGAATTTGCTTATGACTTGTGTGTTTTCCCCAATTTTTAAATGTCCGTAATTCCCGTCTCAACAGGAGATGACCCTGGAGACTGCTCTTGATGTAGAGGTTGGTCTTGAAGTAAGGTTCTTTTTACAGCACATCATTCCTGAAGGGGAATTTACCAGGTAAGTGTGGTTCTAAGCTACAAATAAAAACGCCAGCTTTTTCCATGTTTTCCTCTCACAGTCTGATCAAGGAATTCCCAGCTTCATTTTGAGATAAAGGTTGAATCCGTGTAGTCTGTCGAGGTTTGTCAAAATCTGGGACCAAAACCCGAAAAACAGAAAAGAACAGAGAGGGAAAAGGGTTAAAACTCTTGATCGCAGGCTATTTCATACTTTTAGCAAAACAAGAAACGAAATTATACTACTTGTGAGGTTTTTACAGAAAGGGCAGTAAGAAATGGAAGGGGAAAGCGAAAAATTAAAACAAGATGCAAAGCATATAAACGTACCCCATTTATTGAGTACCGTGTAAAAAAAAAGTACAATCAAACATGCGTCACAATAAAAAACAAAACAAACAAAAACAAAACAAAAAAAAAAAACGTCACAATAAACATGTCATAATGTATTTCGCACGAACCAAGTACTTTCCTGAGATATTCCATAAAAAGAAAACCGTTCTGGTCGTTATAGCCGTTAAAACGGCTTTTTGGTAAAAAAAATTGGGCATCATCCGTGACCATAATGAAATACCTACAAATTTTCAGAAAAGATCGGCCAGAATTTGTTGACGAGGAACACAGCTTGACCCGGCAGACACAGAAGCAGACAGACACAAAGACACACATACAGCTTTCTTCGTTCCCATTGTAGAGTATCCCCTGTTCATAAGAACTGGGTAAAAAAAAATTTTTTTTCGGTCAACCAGCAACACAGCACAACACAAACACACAACCCAAACACACACACACACACACAAAACACACACACACACACACACACCACCCCACTCCCCTCCCCTCCCCCCACCACACACACATACACACACAGATGCAAATTTATTCAACAAGAAACATCGTCGTCTGTAATTTAAATGTTTTGAAAAAAAAAAAGCCCTTTGTTCGAAAGGATCCATCGCTTTATCATGTCTTTTCTTGTCCTATGTCTTAATGGGTTTTAATTTTCAAGTGTTTTACACACACACAAAACACACAACACACAAACACACACACACACAACACACACCACACACACACATTTACAACAAAAATAAATCGTCCGCCTGCAATTTTTAAGTGTTAAAGAAGAAAGGCCCTTTGTTTGAAAAAAGAAAGGCCCTTTTTGAGGCGCCAGTTTTTATCCTGTTTCTTTTTCTTATCCTATCATTCATAGTGGGTTTTTCTTTCAGCGTTTTGATGAATGCTTTCTCCTAGTTCATCCATTCTCTTTAGGCTTTGTCACATTCTAAAAGAATGGACAGAACTGAGCGGAAATGTGCTAGACAAAAATGGCTTCTTTGTCTTTTTTTTCATCCGATCTACATACATCAGCACCACTAACGGCTTCGGCAATGGGTTTGCCAGGGAATACTGAGGTATAGTGCCTAGCTGCCTTCCCGTGACTGCACCCTGCTGGATTGGTACCAGAATACCGTGAGAGTTGTTCCCCGTAAGTCAGTGATGCCAGATCAACTGACTTTTTGTTGAAGAGTAACACCCTGCATCTTCACACCATTTTTCACCTCCTCAGTCGCTTACGTAGAGTGAGGACTACTGGTTTGATGAATTTAAGTCAATTTTGAGAAGCAACGTCTCTGACCCTATACACTGAAACTGAGGTCCATTTCATCACAGGGAATGTCAAGAATACCGTGTGTAGTAATATGATCTTCAGCTTCACTGATCAGCACAAATACAGACACTGTATTCAGCTGTTATACTTAAAATCATCTGGAGTATTACTCTAATAACTACTGATAAATCTTTCCCTACAAAGCCAGCACATTCTGCCCCTATGGCTGCTCTGGTAGAGGTGTAGGACGAGGAGCCTCCGGAGGCTGCTTAGGTCGCTACGCTGGAACCCCTTTGATGGCCTGGTTTTGCAGTTTTTTGCCCAGGGGAGCCTCCGCCATGGCTTAAGCCAGCGGAGGTTTGAATAATGATAATAATAATAATAATAATAATAATAATAATAATAATAATAATAATAATAATGAGGACACTTTCTATAGCTCCCATCCTAACAACGTAGGCTACAGAGCGCTTTACAAGTTTTAACAATTCAACATCTGAAAATATGAGCAGGACACACACACACCACACACACACACACACACACACACACACACACACAAACACACACACCCCACACACACACACCACACACACACACACACACACACAACACACAAACACAACACACACCACTGACTGACTGAAACCCTTTACTGTCAGATTAACATAGTGTTGTACTGACATTTTAAAAAGAAAAACCTTAATGAATTAATGAGTAACGAAAATAATACAAATAAACATCTGAATGACATAAAAATCATAAAGGAAAATTAACAGGGAAACTTTTTAACATTTCTAGGTAACATAATAAAATTTCAGAAATTGTAACAATAAAGCAAATTACATCTTAACTGTACTGAAAATCAACAATCTCTCTCTCTCTCTCTCTCTCTCATCTTCTCTCTCTCTCTCTCCTTACATCTTCCCCCTCTCTCTCTCTCTCTCTCTCAGAAACACCATAAAAAAAAAAAGGAAAGACCCCCCCCCCCCCCCCAAACACATGCACACAAAAAACACACACCATCCAATCACACACACACACACACACAAACACACACACACACACACACAACAACACACCACACACACACACACACTCTCCTCTCTCCCCTCTCTCTCACAGACACAAAACTCATACACACACACACACACACTCACAAAAACCAACGTTTTCCCCTTCCCCCTACTCACGTGTATGCGAGCACGCACATTATTCACTCACAGACAAACAAATAAAACCAAAACTCTCTCTCTCGCACGCGCGCGCGCGCGCACAACAACACACACACCACACACAACATACATACACACGAACTGCCACCTCCCCTACACACACTCAAAACATATCCACACAAAAAAACGTATAGACGTACGCACAACATGCTCTCACATATAAACAAAACGAAGTTTTTTCCCCCCCCTCTCCTCTCTCCTCTTCTCTCTCTCTCTCTCTAGCGCGCGCACAACCTTGCAAAAGTTTCGTAAATGGAATAATGCGACCTATACACGTGAGGAGTCGGACAGCTATGTCATGTAACAAATTCTTTGCTCTACGTGTACATCAGACCACTAAACCAAAAAAAGAAACAAACACACACACACACACACACCACCACAACACACACACAATATTCACACACACACGTACGCACGCACGCACCGCGCGCGCGCGCACACACACACACACACACACACACACACACACACCACACACCACACACATGCAATTCTGCGTTCACGAGTCAAAAACATACACACCCCACAGACAGACAAAACAGAAAAAAACCAACAACACAACGCACGAACACACGCACGCACGCACGCACACAGCACACACGCGCACGCACACCACACACACACACACCACACACACACACACACACACCCCATTCACACACACACGCACACGCACAAAACACACACACACACACACACACACACACGGAACATAAAGTCGCTAATAAACACACCCATATACAGTTTGTTTCACAAGCAAAGTGTGCAAGTGACATGTAGTGATTTAGAAATGTTTCAGGTGGTATTCTGCAACTGGTGTTTAAACAGATAAGTTGAAGTGCAGACTTGAAAGTCGGGAAGGAAGGGGCATGACGTAGATGGAAAGGTAGTGAATTCCAGAGTACTGCCGCAGAAAATGTGAATGCTCTAGAACCGTGCTGCTTCGGTTATATCAGGAATTTGAAACATTTGGGCATCAGAAGAAGAACGGAGGGGACGTGTAAGAATAATATTTCGAAGCGATCAGAGAGATAGGTAGGCGCTTCACTTGTGATAATCTTATAACATAGACACGCCGACTTATACTGAAGTCTGTGCTCGATTTTGAGCCAGTGTAATTTCTTCAAGAGAGCTGAAGTATGATGCTGTTTTGGCACCTTGAAGATAAGGCGTGCGTCTGAATTTTGAACAGGTTGTAGTGGCTGGAGTAAGGCTGCCGGTACACCAAGGAAAGAGCATTACAATAATTTAGTCTTGACAGAATGCAGGAAGACACCTACGTATTCGCGGCTTGTTCCGTAAGGAAAGTTTGATAGAACTGATGCACGGAGTTCAAGAAAGGATGCTTGGCAGATTTTGGATTCTTTTTTGCACCCTTGGTGGTGAGAACACCACAGTATTATGGACTGTGGTGTGTCTCTATTTGACGCCAGGAGCGCAGACACAACCAGCCGTGTCTCCCTGAAGGCCTCGGAGCAGGCAATACAAATATATCTGCCTTCAAAAGGGATTGCGATGGTTCCCTTATGCAGCTAGTGAAGAGTTTTCATATCTGCAACATATTTTCTTAAATTCATGTTCCCAGTTTCTCCATCTTCAACCCCCCCCCTTCCCCCCCCCCCCCCCCCCCCCCGCGCTCCTTAAGTCCAAATCTTTGCCAAGTCATTACTATGAAGACAGTTCAGTTGATGGCCTGCGCTTGTTTTTTCCCCCCACTATTAGATTGTTCGTCTATGTATTTGTCTGACTTTATTCAAGTTTAAAAAGGCTGTGCCAGTCTTGAATAAAAGTTGCTCTGTGTTAGGTTTTCTTATGGAGCAAAAAATACCCAACTTGTTTACTGTTTACGTTTACTGTTCCCTGCCACATTTCATTTCCGATCCAGAATAATCATCAATTCCGAAGATTTGGGAGTTCTCCGATGTTTCCATCATTGAGTCTTTATCCAGACCGTCGTCGGGCAGAGTGAAGGGCAAGGGAAACCAGGATGAAGAAGAGAGATGCATCGGTCAGGATCTGTGATGTTCACGAGGACAACGACACCTGCAGACACACACCCTTCCTGCTCTTTCATCTTACCTCACCCCATTCCTACCCTCAACCCCCTATCCTACCTTACCATTCCCCACATGTTGCCCCATCACACAGCCATATATACACGCGTGCGAAAGAACGCACGCGCGTACGCGCGCGCGCGCGCGCGCGCACACACACACACACACCACACCACACACACACACACACACACACACCACACACACACACACACACACACACACACACACAACGCTCATGCACGCACGCACACGGACACACGCAAGCACACAGAGCATACTGGTGTATGAGTTCTTCTGATGAGGCTGACAGCAATAGTGTTCATGTAATCTATCAGTGTGTTGTGTGTGTGTGTGTGTGTGTGTGTGTGTGTGTGTGTGTGTGTGTGTGTGTGTGTGTTGCGTGTGTGCATGCGTGCGTGGCGTGCGCGCACACGTGTGTGCGTGTGTGTGTTTGCATAAACAAGCTTTGGAATCTTGAGCCATAAGAATTGCCCGGTCATTTTCAGAATTCAGATCTAGCCCGCTGATTCTGGAAAAGTCCAGGAGTATTCTAGAGAACGCCGGTGCTCAGGGGCTTGCGTCGAGTGTGCCAGAGAAAGACGAAACAGAAGTCTGGAAGCGAGGCTACCTCACTGAAGAGACTTGATTATTTTTACAACTTAAACTTTACCGATTTTAAAGTACCCGGGTATTTTCTAATTTAAAAAAAAGGGGGGAGGGGGGTTGAATTAGGGGAAAAGGGGAACTTTATACAGTTTTGAAAAAAGGTTTCGGATTTTTTTTTTCTTTTTTTTGTTGCTTTTGTTGGGGGTTGGGGGGTTTTTGGTTTTTTTTTTTGTTTTTCCTTTCCTTTCCGGAAGAACTACCGGGAAAAAAAAATTATTTTAAGACATGAATGGGTAACGTTTTAAAGGGGGGAGGGGTAAAACTGGTATAGGGCCCCGGGATCATTACTTTGTTACCGGCATATCACATCAAGACCCTGTGACGGTGGAGGGGACAGACAATGGATATACATTACCCGTTGTGCCCAGATGTAGACAAGCTGGGAAAAATTTCTGTCTCATCACAAAAGTCTCTCTCTCTCTCTCTCCCCTCTCTCCAAACACACAAAACACACACACACACACACACACAAAAACCACGAAACGCCGCACGAAACGCACCACGCACACACAATTCAAAGATTTAAATTTCCCGTGATCCCTTTTGGGGGGCATGGGGGATTTTGAAAAAAATCAAAAAAATTTTTAAATGAAACACATCAAACATCCGAAAATTTTCCCGTTAATTAACACACTGAATAAAAACATTTTTACTAATTTTTAGAAACTTTACTTAGTTTAGCAATATTTTTCTTTTTTACCACCACAGACCAAACGAAAAATAGTTTTAAAAACAGACTTTATTCAAGTAAAATTTTCTTGGTATAAATTGATTTCTAATGTCGTTATATTTTTGGGGCATTTTTTATTACAAAAAGAAAAATTTATCACCAAGGTCCCTTCTGGGCGCAATCCCACAGAATCGTTTATCGTGAGGTATTCCAAATCGTTTTGCCAATTTCTATAATGAGTTCCCTGATTGCCACAGCGAAACCGAATTTGTGGGTATAAAAAAAACATCAGGCAACATTTCAATATATTTTTCACCCCTGTTTGAAAATTCCCATAAAAAAACCACTTATTACTCGATTCTAAAACGTCCCTTCCCTACTCCCATGGAAATAATTTTTTAAAGAATTACGAAAAAATTTTACAAAGAATGTGAACAAAAAAGAAAACTTTTGTGTCTCCCCAAAAACAGTCGGGAAACCCGTTTCTTTTAGGATATTCCCGTAAACACCCCCAACCACCTAGATGCAAAATCCTGATTTCTGTAAACATATAATACTTTTTGCAATCTAAAGAAATTTTTTTTTGTTTTTTTAGAAAGGGGTGGTGACCAAAATCATCATTCGTGCATAAAACTTGAACTGAAAAAGGTCATTCCTATTCTCCATGTAAACAAATTTTGTTTTTTGGGAGAAAAGATTTAAAAAGAAAAAATTGCTTCCACACTCTCCCCGTGCGTACACACACACAAAACACACACACACACACACACGCACACACGCACGCACGCCCCGCACGCACGCACTCACGCACGCACGCACGCACGCACGCACGCACGCACGCGCCACACACACACACACACACACCCACACACACACCCCAAAAAACACCCCCCACACACACCCACATACACACACACACACACACAGAGAAGTTTCATTGGGGATGACAGCGGGGTCAATATTTTTTTTTTTTTTTTAAACCCTGGTCTTCTTTTCCCGAATGCTGTGGGGGCTAAACGGAATTTCAATGATAACAGATCCAAAAAAAAAAAAAAAAAAAAAAAAAAAAAAAAAAAAAAAAAACAAACAAACAAACAAAAAAAAAAAAACAACAACAACAAAGGCCCCCTACAAGGGGAAAACCCCGAAAAACAAAACAGAAAAGCAA
>JAMYXO010008393.1:0-10909 GCA_033310375.1 Conus canariensis
CTCACACACACACACACACACACACACACACACACACACACACACACACACACACACACACACACACACACACACATCGTCTCAACTCCATATGAAGCGCAGATAGAGGAGAACAAAGGTTGAACATCGCTCTCAAGTCAATAAGCCAAAATAGAAGACTTTACAAAATGACACAACACATCCAGTTCACGAATGCCACAAAACAACTTTTAGTACCAGCTCCGGCCAAAGAGCTTGTCAGGAGATATCAACGGATGTGCGGGGACACAGGGAAGGGGAAAGGTCGATCAAAAGAGGAGTCATCCACTGTGAGTTCCTCAGAAGCTGTGCTAGTGATCAGGAGAGGACCCTCAGACAGTGCAGTCAGAACACCCCAGACAGTCCGGCACTTCAATCCATAGAGAATTCCCCGCCCTTGGGCTGTGCTGGAAAAGAAGATGAGATGACGGCTGGGGAAGAATTTAAGGTACATGTGTGTGTGTGTGTGTGTGTGTGTGTTGTGTGTGTGTGTGTGTGTGTGTGAGTGTGTGTGTGTGTGTGTGTGTGTGTGGTGCGTGTGTGTGCGTGGTGCGTGGTGCGTGTGTGTGTGTGTGTGGTTGGTGTGTGTGTGTGTTATAGGTAGTGTAGTGTGTAGTGTAGTGTAGTGTAGTGAGTGTGTGTAGTTAGCGTAGTGTAGTGTAGTGTGTGTAGTTGGTGTGTGTGTGTGTGTGTAGTGTGGTGTAGTATTAGTGTAGTGTGTGTGGTGTGTGTGGTGTGGTGTTAGGTAGTGTAGTGTAGTGTAGTGTAGTGTGTGTGGTGTGGTGTGTGTGGTGTAGGTGTGTGTGTAGTGTAGTGTAGTGTAGTAGTTAGTGTAGTGTAGTGTAGTGGTAGGTGTAGTGTAGTGTAGTGTAGTGTGTGAGTGTGTGTAGTGTTAGTATAGCGTAGTGTAGTGTAGTGCAGTGTAGTGTGTGGTGTGTGTGGTGTGGTGTGGTGTGGTTGTAGTGGTAGTGTAGTGTAGCGTGGTGCGGTGTGGTGTGGTGTGGTGTGGTGTGGTTGTGTGTGTGGTGTGGTGTAGTATAGCGTAGTGTAGTGTAGTGTAGTGTGGTGCGGTGTGGTGTGGTGTGGTGTGGTGTGGTGTAGTTGTAGTGTAGTATAGCGTAGTGTAGTGTAGTGTAGTGTGGTGTAGTGTGGTGTGGTGTGGTGTGGTGTAGTATAGCGTAGTGTAGTGTGGTGTGTGTGGTGGTGTGGTGTAGTGTAGTATAGCGTAGTGTAGTGTAGTGTAGTGTAGTGTGGTGTGGTGTGGCGTAGTGTAGTATAGTGTAGTGTAGTGTGGTGTGGTGTGGTGTGGTGTGGTGTGTGTAGTGTATTTAGTAGTGTAGTGTGGTGTGGTGTGGTGTGGTGTGGTGTGGTGGTGTAGTGTAGTATAGTGTAGTGTGGTGTGGTGTGGTGTGGTGTGGTGTAGTATAGCGTAGTGTAGTGTCTTTATCTCTGTTTCTGTATCTTCCTCTCTCCGTCCCTTACTCCCTCCATCCCTTCCTCTCTCCCCGCTATAAACAAGATCGGGAAACTGGACGTACGGGGTTTACTACGTTCAGTGCAGATACAGTGACATACCTTTAGTCAATGTGAACAGGATTTATTTGTCGTCATGTTTCCCTTTCATCCAAAAATGGAAGTAAGGAAGGAAGAAAAAAATAAAACAAACCAAAAAGCATATGTGGCAGGAAAAATACAGAAACATGGACACAAAGTTTGCATTAAGACAGGGAGTTTTCCCCTCTGAGCTCTGTGAAGCCAGAGAGAGAGAGAGAGAGAGAGAGAGAGGAGAGAGAGAGAGAGAGAGAGAGAGAGAGAGAGAGAGAGAGAGAGAGAGAAACAGAGCCAAAATGATGCATTTGCCTTGTGTCACTTATCATTCATTTCGCAGACATCACACCTGTATTGCCGACATCTTTCATAATTTGCTGTGACGGTCCATTAAACAAAAGGAATGAAACCTGAGAAACAGCGAGAGAGAAACGGAGAAAGAGAGAGAGGGCGGAGAGGTAGAATGGGAAGGGGAGGGGGCGGAGGTTGAATGGAGACAGACAGACAGACAGACAGACAGACAGACAGACAGCGAGACAATCGAAATCAGGTAAAAAGACAGAAGCAGTCATAGAGACAAACATCAGCAACTAAATAAATACATCGATAAACGTTGAAATGAACAGACCAAAGCTCACGACTATAGCCAATAATTCAGTCACCAATACAGCATGAATAATGAAGGTTAAAGAAGAGTTCACAACTATAGCCAATAGTTCAGTCACCAATACAGCATGAATAATGAAGGTTAAAGAAGAGTTCACAACTATAGTCCAATAATTTCGTCACCAATACAGACATGAATAAGGAAGGTTAACAGAAGAGTTCACAATGAATAGCAAATAGTACAGACACCAAATACAGCATGAATAATGAAGGTTAAAAGAAGAGTTCATAGAGACATAGACAATAGCAGACACTAAATAAGATACATCGAAGGTTGAAAAGAACAGACAAAGTCACAGACTATAGCCAATAATTCAGCACCAATACAGCATGAATAATGAAGGTTAAAGAAGAGTTCACAACTATAGCCAATAATTCAGATCACCAATACAGCATGAATAATGAAGGTTAAAGAAGAGTTCACAACTATAGCAATAGTTCAGACACCAATACAGCATGAATAATGAAGGTTAATAAGAGTTCACAACTATAGCCAATAGTTCAGACACCAATACAGCATGAATAATGAAGGTTAAAAAGAGTTCACAGGGGAATTATGGGACGTTTGACATGACTGCTGAACGGTGTATAGGGACTTGACAGAGAGGGGGGGGGGGGTAGACAGACAGACAACCAACATAGATACAGACGGAGATAACAAGACACGAGCAAAACAAGAAATTACAAATAGACCATATATAATAAGGGAAGGAAAAAAAAACACTATACAGCATGACAGCTAAATATTTATGGACAGAATTATGTGATCGTGCTAAAGTGTAGGATTACCCCTCCTGATAGTGTATGAGACAACTGCTACTAATTCCATCAAACTCGGCGGCAAGTTCTATGTTGATGTAGATGCTGTCGGGTGAGACTTGGTATGTGTGTGTGTATGTGATGTGATGTGATGTATGATGTATGTATGTATGTATGTATGTATGTATGTATGTATGTTTTGTATGTATGTATGTATGATGCATGATGTATGTATGTATGTATGTATGTGTGGACGGATGATGGATGGATGTGTGTGTGTGTGTGTGTGTGTGTGTGTGTGTGTGTGTGTGTGTGTGTGTGTGTGTGTGTGTGTGTGTGTTACTTGTATACATTTGTGCCAGAAAAAGTCGGATGCATTCAGACAGGTAGTTTCTTCCTGTGAGGTAATCGTGAGCCAGATAAGGAGAGAGAGAGAGAGAGAGAGAGAGAGAGAGAGAGGAGAGAGAGAGAGAGAGAGAGACAGACAGACAGACAGACAGACAGACAGACAGACAGACAGAGACAGAGAGACAGGCGCACAGACGGAGAGACAGACATATAGATTTACAGAGACACAGAGACAGAGAGAGAGAGACAGACAGACATTATGGGGCACAGAGATATATATATAGAGAGAGAGATAAAGAGAGACAGACAGACAGAGAGAGACAGAGAGACAGAGACAAAGTGATAAGGACAGGGAGAGACAGAGACACTGAAACAGAACGATTAGGGGTAGTGAAAGGACAGAAGGGGAGGGGGGAGGGGGCGAGAGAGAGGAGAGAGAGAGGAGAGAGATAAAGAAAGAAAGAGAGAGAGAGTGAGAGAGAGACAGAGAGAGCGACAGATACAGGTAGACAGGGATCGAGACAAAGACAGATAGAGACAGACAAAGAGAGAGAGAGAGAGAGAGAGAGAGAGAGAGAGAGAGAGAGAGAGAGAGAGAGAGAGAATTACTAACGTATATGCATGCATACATCCATACATTTTTAACACATTCCTTCATACATTAATACATACAGATACAAACATAAATGCATACATACATACATACATACATACATACATACATATATACATACATGCATGCATACATGATAATACAATACATCATACATACATACATACATACATACATACATACATACATGCGTGCATCCGTACATACATACATACATACATACATACATACATACATACATACATACATACATACATACATGCATACATGCATGCATACATGCATACATACGTACATGCATACATGCGTAATACACACACATACATACATAGATACATGCATGCATACATACATACACAGACAGACAGACAGACTGACTGACTGACTGACTGACTGAAAAAAATATATTGAGAGAGAGAGAGAGAGAGAGAGAGAGAGAGAGAGGAGAGAGAGAGAGAGAGAGAGAGAAGGAGAGAGAGAGAAGAAGAGCAAGGAAAAGTCCGGAATTAGTCTCGCATACAGCTGATTAGTGAAGACCTCCTAGGGATTGTTGACGTCTGACATCAATTGCTCAAAGGTGGGTAGAGACCGGTCCTTCATGTCTTTATGTCTACCAAACAGCATGGCCTCTGACAGTGTAGGTACAGACCGGTCCTCCATGTCTTTATGTCTACCAAACAGCATGGCCTCTGACAGTGTAGGTACAGACCGGTCCTTCATGTCTTTATGTCTACCAAACAGCATGGCCTCTGACAGTGTAGGTACAGACCGGTCCTCCATGTCTTTATGTCTACCAAACAGCATGGCCTCTGACAGTGTAGGTACAGACCGGTCCTCATGTCTTTATGTCTACCAAACAGCATGGCCTCTGACAGTGTAGGTACAGACCGGTCCTCCATGTCTTTATGTCTACCAAACAGCATGGCCTCTGACAGTGTAGGTAGAGACCGGTCCTTCATGTCTTTATGTCTACCAAACAGCATGGCTTCTGACAGTGTAGGTAGAGACCGGTCCTCCATGTCTTTATGTCTACCAAACAGCATGGCCTCTGACAGTGTAGGTAGAGACCGGTGTAACAGCCCGTTCTTACCCCCCTCTGGAACTTACCCCGGGGTAAGTCTGGGCTAGCCTGCTTTTACCCCCGGGGGTCATTCTAGGACTAGCTAGAACCTCCCCCCCCCCCCCCTAGTTGGAACTTACCCCCCGGGGGTTTAGAGTCTCTTGAGTACCTGTGTACCTTAGCTTGTACAATGCAGATGACTAGTGGTCAGTGCCACTGACCACTGGTCATTATGACGTAAATCGGAGATTTTAACTATTTAACAGCTAATTAGTGTTTCCCGAGTGCTTGTGTACCTTGTACAATGTAGACTACTTGTGGTCAGTGCCACTGACTACTGGTTATTATGACGTAAATCGGAGATTTTAACTATTTCACAGCTAATTATAGTCTCCCGAGTACCTGTGTACCTTGTACAATGCAGACGACTGGTGATCAGTGCCACTGACCACTGGTCACTATGACGTAAATCAGATATTTCGACTATTTTACAGTTAATCAGTGTCTCATGAGTGTTTGTATACCTTGTGCAATGCAGACATCCAGTGGTCAGTGTCACTGACCATTGGTCACTTTAATGTATATCAGAGATTTTTACTATTTTTACAGCTAATTAGTGTCTCCTGAGTGCCTGTGTACCTTGTACAATGTAGATGACTAGGGGGGGGGGGGGGTCAGTTCCAACTAGGGGGGTAAGTTCCAGCTAGTCCTGGAATGACCCCGGGGGTAAAAGCAGGCTAGCCCAGACTTACCCTGGGGTAAGTTCCAGAGGGGGGGTAAGAATCGGCTGTTACACAGGTCCTCCATGTCTTTATGTCTACCAAACAGCATGGCCTCTGACAGTGTAGGTACAGACCGGTCCTTCATGTCTTTATGTCTACCAAACAGCATGGCCTCTGACAGTGTAGGTACAGACCGGTCCTCCATGTCTTTATGTCTACCAAACAGCATGGCCTCTGACAGTGTAGGTACAGACCGGTCCTCCATGTCTTTATGTCTACCAAACAGCATGGCCTCTGACAGTGTAGGTACAGACCGGTCCTTCATGTCTTTATGTCTACCAAACAGCATGGCCTCTGACAGTGTAGGTACAGACCGGTCCTTCATGTCTTTATGTCTACCAAACAGCATGGCCTCTGACAGTGTAGGTACAGACCGGTCCTCCATGTCTTTATGTCTACCAAACAGCATGGCCTCTGACAGTGTAGGTACAGACCGGTCCTTCATGTCTTTATGTCTACCAAACAGCATGGCCTCTGACAGTGTAGGTACAGACCGGTCCTTCATGTCTTTATGTCTACCAAACAGCATGGCCTCTGACAGTGCAGGAGACAGCAGACGCTCATACAATCCAATGTTGTGCAAAGAACACCCTCTGGCCGCCTCTGTCTTTATGTGGCGGTCAGTTAGGTCAACGTTCAATGTCGACGTGTGTGTGTGTTGTGTGTGTGTGTGTGTGTGTGTGTGTGTTTACATATATATATATATATATATATATATATATATATATATATATATATATAACCGAAGAATTGTTAGCCTGCACTTGTTTTCCCCCACTACTTAATTGTTCAGCATTATATATATATATATATATATATATATATATATATATATATATATATGTGTGTGTGTGTGTGTGTGTGTGTGTGTGTGTGTGTGTGTGTAGGTATAGACATAGATGTGGATATAGACAGATACATAGATATATAGACATGTAGATAGATAGACATACAGATAGATGAATAATATATCAGTTATATATATATATATATATATATATATATGTTACATTAAAAGCAAGTTAAAATCAAGCTTCTAAAAACATCTACAAATTTGTTTCACGCTGTGCGGTCGTCAGGATGTGATGAGCTTGTGTTGCCAGTGCCACGTATATATATAGCTAGCTGGTTTGCTGTTGTTTTTTCCGTGCTACATGTGTTTCTCAGGTGTTGGTTTTTTTCGCTGATAGAAACTTCCATCTGTGTCTGCAATTGTTAACCATTTCTGTTCTAACATTTAGAGTTGCCAACTGTGGTTTACATAGTATAATGTATTTCTCTGTTAGGCATAGATTGCATTTTTTGAAATGTTGTTGTATGATGCTGCTCTTTTTAAAATTTTCCAAGATATGTTGTAGTCTATGTTTTTTTCTTTAAGTTTCCAAATGTATTTACTCAATTCTGTTTGGTTTTTGTATCTTTCTTTGTTGAATGATTGTTTATGGTTTGCATATCTAGTTTTGAATTGGTTTTCCGTGATACCTACATATGATTCTTTTGCGTTCTCTGATGTTACAGTGGCTTGGTACACAATGTTGTTATAAAGGCATTTGTTGCTTAGGGGGCACTGTTCTTTTTTGGTACAGTTACAAGATTTCCTTTCGTTACCCTCCTTTTTTTCTGTGCTGCTTTTCATTTTGTTTGCTGAATCGATGGCATTTTTAAGGTTTGGCATACATGAATATGATATTTGATGTTGTTTTTGTTGAATATCTTGATAATTTATGGTCTTTTGGGAAGATGATGTCAAGATTTTAAAGAATTCTTTCCCTACATTTGTTTTAATCTTGCATCATATGGGGGATTGTACCATATGATATTCCTTTTCCTGTTCTTTCTGCATCTTTTTGTATCATTGTCTGGATGTATCTTAGTTTGTAATTGTAGCCACTTGTATGTAACGCTCTTGGTATTCAGCTGTAGCGTTGTTGAATACTGTTTCGTTACATGACAAATTGGATAGTCTTTTGTTTATGCTTTTGGGTATTGTTTTCAGTATGGAGGGTGGGTGATTGCTTTTGATGTTTACATAAACAGGCGTGTCATTTGGTTTCTTGTATGGTTTATATGTGTGTTGTTGAGGTCTAACGTTATGTCTAAATAGTTCACTATCTTTTTGTTTGCTTCTATTGTGATTTTTAAGTTTTGGTTGTGGAAAATTTTACACATTCTTTTTTCTTATTTTCAATATTTCTAGGGTTGTCATTCAGAGCGGCAAGGCCGTCATCCTGTACAGTCCAGTTTGTTTTCCAAGTTTTTTTTGAATATTGGATAACATGAATAGTCCGACAAGTTCGCAAGTTTCGGCACCATCGTATGATCCCATTGTGACATCGAAAGTTGAATTCCTGCTTGTGTTTTCTTAATCCAGGTTTCATTTTTATTGTGCAGTAAAGTTTTCTTTGTGTGGAAAATGATTTCCATTTCTGACCCTGATATTTCTGTGTACTTGTTGGCAAATTTTATAGCTTTAGTTAGTAGCTTTTCATCTATAGATGGGTAGAATCTACTATGTCAAATGTTAATAAAAACTGTATTTTCTTGTTTATTGAGGTTTTTGAACCATTGTATTACTTCATATGTGTTTTTCCAGAGATTGAGTTCAGTGTTTTCTTTAGTTTTTTTATGGTTTTCTCTAAGATTTTTTTACTAATTTTCCCTAGTTCAGATTTGGAAGGGTTTATCAGTCTACATGTTGGGTTGTTCAAGAAATTGGGTTTGTGGTCTTTAAGTGTAATAAAGGCTTCTCTAGCTGCTGTGGTCTCTACTCTGTCACTTAGGTCCATTTGGTGCACAAGTTCCTTTTCTTTCTTTTCGATGTGATCATATGTAGCCTTGTCAGCCTTTCTGTAATTTTTCTGGATATTTTTTATCAAGGAGTTTTGAGTACTCTTCAGGTTCTATTTTGTAAAAGTTATTGGTTTTATCCGCCTTCACAAATATTTTGGTGTCATTTTGAATTTGTTTAATTTCCTTTTCTAACGCTGATTGAAATTTGTTATTAGATTTTTTGAAATCTATGTTGGCTAACATTCTTCTCATTTTTTCTTCAAATGTTTTCATTTCTTCAATGGCTGGTGGTACTCGCCATGACTTGAAGTCGTATGTATTTTTATCCTCTTTTTTAGCGTTGGGGTTTAAAAAGAAAAATGCTTTCCATCTCATATTTTTGATGAATTTTTCCGTTTGTCCTATCATTTTCTTCATGTAGCACTGGGGTTTAGCTAACGGAATGTTTTTGATGGATTGTTTAAAGTTGATTTTTTCCATTTTAAAATTTGCTGATTCAAAGTGCTCAACGTATGGAGCAGTTAAGAGAATGGTACTGAGGATCAGCGCAATCTTAAAAACAGTGCTCAACCACAGTGGGAGCGACATTTGTTACATTAAAAGCAAGTTAAAATCAAGCTTCTAAAAACATCTACAAATTTGTTTCACGCTGTGCGGTCGTCAGGATGTGATGAGCTTGTGTTGCCAGTGCCACGTATATATATAGCTAGCTGGTTTGCTGTTGTTTTTTTCCCGTGCTACATGTGTTTCTCAGGTGTTGGTTTTTTTCGCTGATAGAAACTTCCATCTGTGTCTGCAATTGTTAACCATTTCTGTTCTAACATTTAGAGTTGCCAACTGTGGTTTACATAGTATAATGTATTTCTCTGTTAGGCATAGATTGCATTTTTTTGAAATGTTGTTGTATGATGCTGCTCTTTTTAAAATTTTCCAAGATATGTTGTAGTCTATGTTTTTTTCTTTAAGTTTCCAAATGTATTTACTCAATTCTGTTTGGTTTTTGTATCTTTCTTTGTTGAATGATTGTTTATGGTTTGCATATCTAGTTTTGAATTGGTTTTCCGTGATACCTACATATGATTCTTTTGCGTTCTCTGATGTTACAGTGGCTTGGTACACAATGTTGTTATAAAGGCATTTGTTGCTTAGGGGGCACTGTTCTTTTTTGGTACAGTTACAAGATTTCCTTTCGTTACCCTCCTTTTTTTCTGTGCTGCTTTTCATTTTGTTTGCTGAATCGATGGCATTTTTAAGGTTTGGCATACATGAATATGATAATTTGATGTTGTTTTTGTTGAATATCTTGAATAATTTATGGTCTTTTGGGAAAGATGATGTCAAGATTTTAAAGAATTCTTTCCCTACATTTGTTTTAACTCTTGCATCATATGGGGGATTGTACCATATGATATTCCTTTTCCTGTTCTTTCTGCATCTTTTTGTATCATTGTCTGGATCGTATCTTAGTTTGTAATTGTAGCCACTTGTATGTAACGCCTCTTGGTATTCAGCTGTAGCGTTGTTGAATACTGTTTCGTTACATGACAAATTGGATAGTCTTTTGTTTATGCTTTTGGGTATTGTTTTCAGTATGGAGGGTGGGTGATTGCTTTTGATGTTTACATAAACAGGCGTGTCATTTGGTTTCTTGTATGGTTTATATGTGTGTTGGTTGAGGTCTAACGTTATGTCTAAATAGTTCACTATCTTTTTGTTTGCTTCTATTGTGATTTTTAAGTTTTGGTTGTGGAAAATTTTACACAATTCTTTTTTCTTATTTTCAATATTTATTATTCAAGATATTCAACAAAAACAACATCAAATTATCATATTCATGTATGCCAAACCTTAAAAATGCCATCGATTCAGCAAACAAAATGAAAAGCAGCACAGAAAAAAAAGGAGGGTAACGAAAGGAAATCTTGTAACTGTACCAAAAAAGAACAGTGCCCCCTAAGCAACAAATGCCTTTATAACAACATTGTGTACCAAGCCACTGTAACATCAGAGAACGCAAAAGAATCATATGTAGGTATCACGGAAAACCAATTCAAAACTAGATATGCAAACCATAAACAATCATTCAACAAAGAAAGATACAAAAACCAAACAGAATTGAGTAAATACATTTGGAAACTTAAAGAAAAAAACATAGACTACAACATATCTTGGAAAATTTTAAAAAGAGCAGCATCATACAACAACATTTCAAAAAAATGCAATCTATGCCTAACAGAGAAATACATTATACTATGTAAACCACAGTTGGCAACTCTAAATGTTAGAACAGAAATGGTTAACAATTGCAGACACAGATGGAAGTTT
>JAMYXO010008394.1:0-10909 GCA_033310375.1 Conus canariensis
ACGGGTGGGGGTGATGATAAATGCTAATAAAACAGCACCCGCAATCAAAAACAGAGGGAGGCCGAGAGACAGCAAACCCAAATGGAATTTTTTTTTGTTTTTTTTTATTTTTTAAGAAAATTATAAACAAACAAATTTCAAGATTACTAAGGCACCCCGTCCGCTCATTGCTATTAAAACTTCCCGCGGTTTCACAGGAGGGACTGCAGGCGGAAAATAAAAAAACTTCAAAGAGAAATTACAATTAATCTCTGGGGGGAAAAAAAGGGGCGAACGAATCAAGACCCAAAAAACGACGTGTTTTGACCTCTTGGTCTTCAGGGAAAATAAACAAATTTCCCCCCAATAAAAAGTACGTGATTGCTCGTGTTCTTCGTTTCATTGTCCTGAATGTTGTTTACGTGCCTAAAGAAGAGGGCGAAAAAAGCGTCTGTTTTGTCTTTCAACTGTTTTTGCCCTTAACATTAAACCAAAAAAACCATGATAACAAAACAAATATCAAAAAGGGAAAACAAAATTCGATGAAATGAAAAAAACATTCTACTTTGCAAACACGGTTATAAGTATGATAATGAAAACAGACACACTTTCAACAGTTATAAGTATGATAATGAAAACAGACCAAATTTGCACACAGGTTTATAATATGATAATGAAAACAGACACTACTTTGTACACAGGTTTTAATATATTAAAGAAAACAGACACTACTTTGTACACAGAAAAAGTATGTAATGAAAACAGACACTTCTACTTTGTAACAGGTTATAAGTATGAAATGAAAACAGCACTATTTGCAAACAGGTTATAAGTATGATAAAAACAACACTTCCCCTTGCCACAGGTTAAAAAAGTATGATAATAAAACAAACACTACTTTTCACACAGGGTTATAAGATGATAAAGAAAACAGACACTACTTGTAACAGGTTATAAGTAGATAAAGAAAACAGACACTTTTACTTTTTACACAGGGATAATATGATAATAAAACAACACTCTACTTTGCACACAGGTTATAAGTATATAATGAAAAAAGACACTACTTTGCACAAAGGTTAAAAATAGATAATGAAAACAACACTTCTACTTTCACACAGGTTATAATGATAAAGAAAACAACACTTTCTACTTTTTAAAAACAGGGATAAGTATATGATGAAAACAGACACTTCTACTTTGTACACAGGTTAAAGATGATAAAGAAAACAGACACTTCACTTTGTAAAACAGGTTAAAGTATGCGTGAAAAGAAGGGAAGACGGATGGGGGGTAGGAGGGGGGAGGGGAGGGGGGGTAAGGGACGGGGTGTGCACAAAATGAAACAAAGCAAGAACGTGCACTTCACAAGTACGGGGTCAACCGTAACGAATAAAGCATCGATAATAAGAGACCCCAATGCACTTTATACAAAAGTTCAACAGCCATTATAGAAAAAAAGATCAAGTACAATGAAAAACAAACGCAAATATTTTCTTTTAAAAAGAAATAATTCAATGCTTAAAGTATACACCCGGGAGAGAAAAGGGGGAGAGAGAGAGAGAAGAGAGAGAGAGGAGAGAGAAGAGAGAGAAAAAGAAGAGAGATTTCATTTAAAGAGGTTAATGGGATAAACTACACAATGTTTTTCACTCCAACCCTCGCTGTAAAAAAAAAAACAAAAGCAAACTGCAAAAAATTTTGGGGCATAAACGCAAATGCATGAAATAAGAAACAACTATGGAAGATAGAGACAAAGAGAAAGATTAACCGAAAACGGGGGAAAAAAACATCAAAACAGAATAAACTGGTCACTTTACATCATGAAATGCCTCAAGCTTCCGAACCGAAATGGCCATCCCTTCCCAAACACACTGCCATCCCCGTCCAACACCCTGCCATCCCTGTCCAACAAGGGAATCCCTTCCCCCCACCTGCCATCCCTGTCCAACACACTGCCATCCCTGTCCAACACACTGCCATCCCTGTCCAACCACATCCACCACCCACATCCGCCATCACCCTCCCACACATTAAAACCCATTCAAAGGTACATTTAAAAAAAAATAAAACATCAGAAACATTACGTATACCCTCACCTTCCCACGTTTACAGCAGAAAATATATGATAATCACAGGAAGCCATGCCCAAAAAAAAATGTGAGAAGAAGATAGATAGAGGGGAGATAGAGAGAGAGAGAGAAGAGAAGAGAAGAGAGAGAAAAAAGAGAGAGAGAAGGGAGGGAGAAGAGAAAGAGAGAGAGAGAGGAGAGAGAAGGAGAGGGGAGGAGGGGGCATAAAAAACAATAACAATACCCCTACATTAAGGTACCCAGAGGCTAAGGAGAGCGAGAGGAGGAGAGAGAGGAAGAGAAGAGAGAGAGGGGGGGGGGCAAGGAGGGGGAAAGGGAGGGAGGGGGGAAGAAGGGGGGCAGACAACGGACTGACAGAGAGCAATCAAAACAGTCTTTAATGTAAAATTTTTTAATATGCAAAAACAAACAACCAAAAAAACAACCACAACAGCAACAACAAAACGCAAACGGATTTGGATATTACTAAACTTCATTTCTTTGCATGAAGAGGGCTTTAATTCCATGATACCGTGAGGGGGGGGGGGGGGACGCTCTCTCAATGTACCATTTTAACAAAAATCTTTTTTAGGAAACGTTTAAAAATTACGGCTGGTTTTCTGTTTTAAAAACAAGGGCAAATTGTTCCAGCTACACCTGCCACAACACGTAAGGGGTTGAATCAAAAAGGGCTACTCGGCAGAAGACCTCATAAGATGAAAATGCCCGTTTTATTGACTGGAAAAATACTCTGGGACCTGGAGGGGCAAGCAGATATGACTTGGCGCGTTTTTTACCGCCCTTTTACGTGTTTTTTCAGTTTAAGTTAAGTGAAAAGAACCAGAGTCTTATAACATTTGAACACAAAGAACTGATTTTTAAAAGGTTTAATTTCATTTTTGAAATTTCTTTGAATGCTCGTTTTGCACAAGTAAACAAGGTGCCAGCCCCAAAATAAACTTCAATATAATTAATCCCTCGTGTTTTTCACTCCCCCTATTTTCCCGCTAAAAAAAAACCAAACGAAATCCTTGAAAGTATTTTTGACGGCCCCTTTTTCTGGTTGTTATCCAAGCATTTTGTCCTCAGAGAGTTTAGACACACGTTTAAGATCAGTCATTTAACCATTTTGTTTTATGTTATCCGCAGTTAGAATTTTCGGAGAGAATAAAAACCGACATTTACAGGGATCCATTATCATCTCGAATAATTAGGGAACTGTTTTTTTTAAAGCCCAAGGGTGAATTACAATGCATAAGGAGAATAGTAAAGGTTTCAAAAAAAAAACCCTTGAGGGAATACAAAAATTTTTACTGTCTCAAACAATCTAAAAACATTGTTTGCATTGTTTGTTGCCTTTTTTTCTAGGAGAACACAGAAACCACACGGTCCCTTTCGGGAAGGCCACAAAATACAAATTTTTTTTAAAGAAATAGCAATAACCAAAAGACTTTATGAAGTAAAAAAAAAATCATGCCCGTGAATTGATTGTTATTAATTTAGGACCCCTTACCGATCATTTGCGTCCATGCTGTGTGACAAGAGTGTTTCCCCTAAATCCAGATTGACTAATTTAATCGGTTTATTCTTAAAAATGGGTTAAAAGTGTTTTTAACGTGCTTCACAGTGACTTTGACAGTACTTACAGAGTTTTATATTGGCATGTGAAATTTAAGAACCTTAGGGTACCTTTGAACAGTGGAAAAAGCTTTTACGTCCTTTAAATTAACGGAAGAGCATCAAAATCACAGGTCAGATATTTGATTATTCGCGTGTAATCCTGCAGATCCCTTGCTTTGATTGCTTTAAAGGGGTTACATAAACTTCCGCACTAACAGAAAAGGAAGGAAAGCTTGCATTCAATATTTCTAAAAAACCGTAATAGATTTTGATTGTTGGGGCGTTATATGTACAACCCCATCTTTGTTATTAAAATTGCTACATTTCAAACAAATATTCATTAACGTGTCTGAAGGAAATTTTTTCTTGGTAATTTGGGAAAACGTGAGAATGTTTTGTTGGGCATTTTTGAAACATTCCAAATAGTTCTAGAGGTACGTTTATCACATATTAAAAAATTTATGTTTGTATTTTTCTTTACATTTCACAATATTAAAACTTTCTATGTTCAAAAAAAATCTTCATGATTTATGGGTTTAGAGGTCTCTCAAATGCATTCCTTATTAATTTCTCCTCCTACCAAAGCAAAGACGTTTAATTTGATATTTAATCCTTTAGTCTTTAGAAGGGCGGCGGCGGAGGGGGGGGGGGGGGGGGGGGGGGGGGGGGGGGGGGTGGGGGGGGGGGGGGGGGGGGGGGGGGGGGGGGGGTGGGGGGGGGGGGGGGGGGGGGGGGGGGGGGGGGGGGGGGGGGGGGGGGGGGGGGGGGGGGGGGGGGGGGGGGGGGGGGGGGGGGGGGGGGGGGGGGGGGGGGGGGGGGGGGGGGGGGGGGGGGGGGGGGGGGGGGGGGGGGGGGGGGGGGGGGGGGAAAGGGGGGCGTTTTTTATCATATATGTCAAAAAAGTCCTAACTCAAACTCGAAAGCTTCTCGGACAGTGTACTGATAGAGAGAGCAAAATGATGACTTTTTAAGTCAAAAAGAAAGGGATAAGAGACACAAGATGACTTTTTTTAAGCAAAAAGAAAGGGATAGAGAGACACAATGATGATTAATGACGTCAAGAAGAAAGGGATAAGAGATGACAATGATGACTTTATTAAGTCAAGAAGAAACGGATAGATAGACGAAAAATGACTTTATTAAATCAAAAAGAAAGGGATAGAAGACGACAATATGATTTTCATGACGTCAAGAAAAAAGGGAATCAGAGACGACAAGATGATTTCATGACGTCAAGAAGAAAGGGATAAAAGGACGACAATGATGAGTTAAAAGAAGTAAAGAAGAAAGGGATAGACCGACAAGATGAGTTCATGAAGTCAAAAAGAAGGGAAGAAAAAAGGGGGGGAGTAGGAAGTTGGGGCAAAAAAGGTGGGGGGGAAGTGGGGGGGTGGGGGGTGCTACGCACGGAGCAAAAACTGAATCCACAGCACCGGATCACCATGAGCGCACTCCCGCGCTCAGTCCAGTGATCCATGGGACCATGGGAACCGCAGAAGGGGGGACAGGGCGGGCACGGGGGGTCGTGGGGAAGACAAAGGGGGACGGAAAGGAGGGAGAGGGGGGAAGGAGGCTCGGGCCGGGGGAAATCGGGGACACAGAGATAAGGAACGGGAAAAGGAAGACGCAGCTTTCAAAAACCCAGGTCTGCTTCTGTGTGCTGATGTCTGTGACGGGGACAGAGAGTTAGACGAACTGGAAAAGGGGAAGAAGCAGCTTTCAACAACCTCGGGGTCTGGGTTGGTGTGCCGATTCTGTTTTCAGAAAAGGGAAAGAAAAACATTGAACAGGTCTTAGTGGCTGAAATCGGAGTCGAAAAGGCCAGGGGGGGAAAGGGAGGGGAATTTGAGTGAGGGGGGGGCCGGCATAGCTCAGGGTAGAGCGCTGACTCGTTCCTTGGAAATTTTCCGGGTTGCTTTTCGATTCTCCCCCGGGTCGTTTCGGTACAAGGGGTTTTTTTTTTCCCTGGGGGTTTAACTTTTGGGTTCTGTTTTCCTTTTCCCCAAACAGTCCTTCGAATGAGACCAAAAAATCGAAGTTCCGTGGGAACGCACGCGAAACATCTTGCACACACAAAAAATCCCACATCAACTTTTCGGGGGGGAAAGGGTCATTGGCCTTTGGTTAGGGATGACACGTACACATACATGTTTGTTGTTGCGTTAAAATTCGGTCAGCGAAACAGGCGGGTTTGGAACATTTTTTTTTTTCCGGTGAGTCACCTTGTTAGTTCGTGTGTTCTGTGTTTGTCATGCCGCTAGGTCATTCGGTGTCGTGAGCAGCATACTTTGAAGTTACGTGCGTTTTGGTTCATGTCATCATTGGGGAAAAAGTTCTTCGCTATAAACTAGATTAGTTTTTTAACGGACAGAGAAAGTGAACTGCGTACACGACTTGAGTTTCAGGGGAAAATTTTTACTGACTTGATCCCCCTTTTTGATTTTACAAAGGCGGCTTTGTTTTGCCCCCTTTAACGTCTGTGATGTTTACAATGGGGGGCTTTTTTGCCTTTATCGTCGTTGATGTTCACAAAGGCGGCTTGTTTTCCTTGTCCCCTGTTGATGTTTTAAAAATGGGGCTTGTTTGCCTTGATCCCCGTATTGAGTTTACAATGGCGCTTGTTTTTGTTTTTTGATCGCTGTTGAGTTTACAATGGCGGCTTTTTTTCCTTGATCGCTGTTGATGTTTACAAGGGGCGGCTTGTTTGCCTTGATCGTCTGTTAGTTTACAATGGGGGCCCTTGTTTGCCTTGATCGTCTTTTTATTTTTACAAGGGGCTTTTTTAGCCTTGATCCTGTATTGAATTTTACAATGGCAGCTTGTTTGTCTTGATCGCGTTATGTTTACAAGCGGCTTTTGCCGATCCTGTATTGATTTTTTACAATGACACTTGTTTGTCTTATCGTCTGTTGATGTTTACAATGCGGCTTGTTTCCCTTTGATCCTGTTTTATGTTTACAATGGCGGCTTTTTTTTGTCTTGATCCTGAAAATTTGTGTTCACAATGGGGGCTTTTTTTGCCTTATCGTCCTGTTGATTTTCAAAAAGGGGGGCTTGTCGTCAGGCCTGAAGATGTTCACACAGCCCTGTTTGAGTTCACAATGGCGGCTTTTTTCCTTGTCGTCTTTTGATCTCACAAGGGCGGCTTGTCTCAGAAACACCACCGATGGTCCCCTTATCCTTCTACAGTGTGCAGATTTCCCTTTTCAGGCCAGCAGTATATTACACATAGCAAATACAAGTCAATCCTTTTTTTTGACCAAAACCTTCTCTCCCCCCCCCCCCCCCCCCCAAAGAAAAAAAAACAACAAAACTATACTAACTTCATATTACTATTTTCATTTCGCATATACTTCACTCGCAAAATTCATCCCTTCGTCATACCCTTTTTAATTAAACATCCTCCATGTAGAAATACCCCAAACCCAATGTCTTCGGGTGTTTTAAATCACCCCCAAAAAAAACCCCAAAAAAAACTCAACACAAAGGAAAAAAGGCCACACGACGAGACTTTAACATTTTCACGATGACGACGATGACCCCAAAGAATCTGCCTGCCCAAGACGAGGATGACAAGAGACAGTAACACACAGGGGTTCCACAACATCATGGAAAAACAGCCACCGCCAACACAACGGCGACAGCGCGACGCACCCAACCACAGTGACAAATCCCCACCCACGGGGGCCCACACACACCCAATGGGGGCGGTCACAGAGTGAGGATCGGGGATACGGGGGGCCACACGGGGGGCGACAACCAAGACGACACCGCAAAAAGCGATAACAGCAACGGCGCCAGCAGCAAAAAGGACACCAACGGCGCCACAGCAACGGTGACATTAATGGCCCGCGTGAAACCCGCCGATGGGGAAAAAGAAAGGGGTGTAGCAAACAAAGGGGAAGGACGGGAAAAACATTTCCCGGGGGCAAAAAGCAGGGTTTGGGGAGTGAGGTGGGGGAAAATGCAGGCACCTGCCACAAACGCCGGTCATCAGGGGCAGGAATCCAACACCCGGGTGTCCACAAACTCCCCCACAAAAACGGCCCTGCGGGCCTTGGTGTAAACCGGGGCCCCAGGATGGGGGAATGCGCCCTCACCCTCACTTTACATAGCCGTTTCCCTCCAACCAGATATACATAACACATACATCACTAAGGAACCCCTTTAGTTCACCCCCCTTCCCCAGGATTTTTTTCCCAAAAAACCCTACAGCCTATTAGCTCTATAAGCGAATAACATCCCCAAATCCCATTTTTGTTTTTATACCACTAAGTTACACTCTCTTTGCACAAACGGTATACACAAGAGTTTATTTCATATACACCTTCCACAACACAATTCTCAGTAATTTTTAAAAACGTCCACAACAGATATGTCCGATTCCAAAAAAAAGACCAATGGAAAGGACAGCTAATCCCGCGCTAAAAACACCCAAGGGATAAGCACACTCCCAAAAAATCTCCCGCAATTTGGAACAACTTAACCTATATTATTGAAAGGGTACCCCACTCTACAAAAAACCCCCGCTGCTTGACACTAGTACTTTTTTCATACAACACACAACACTTATCCTTCCACTAACTTCCACAACCGGGGACAGTCCCAAAAAAAACCTCTATACCCCGGGGGCCAACACACCCATTCTATGCTTTTCCCCAAAGCATTTTTTTGTACGAACCCCCTGACACAATAATACCAACACAACCCAACACCAGGACAACCAATAACAAATTTACAAATTTCGTTTAAAATTTTATCAAAAAATTTCCCTTAATTTTTTTTTTTTTTTTCCCCTTTTCCACCTCCAATACAACCCACTGGCAAAACCCACCAATTTTTCACCTTTTTTTCAGCTTGCTTTCGTTTTTGTCTTTATTTTTTCCCCCTTTTTCTTCTCTCTTCTTTTTTTCCCTAAAAAACTTGAAAAGATTCAAAACATGACTCATATTATTTACACCTTTGTACAAGTTTACGAAATGTGCACAAGACAACGCCACCTTTTCAAAACTACTAACACCTTTAATTTTAACTCCACATACCTGCTACAACATCACACACGACAACAACTGCGGCTGGCCACCCCACACCTGAACCTCAGGCGCAGCACACTGAACCCGACAATGCTCGAAACCAAGGCAAAAAAACGCTCACGGGGGTGGGGCTCACCTTTTTGCCGAAGCAGGCCCCACAGCACAAACGCGGCACAAAAATAAGCCCAACGCTCTTCACCAAGGATTTTGACCGAAGTGCCTAGCCACCCGGCTCCACCAAACTTCAATGCTTGATGACTCAGCACTCACTCCGACTGAGTTTGAAACCCACACGGACCGCACGGAAACGGGACTCCACACAGACCACACAAAAAAGAAAACAAAAACCAGAAGAAGACAAAAACCCCCCCTCTCCCATACCAAACCCTCCCTGCCTGTGCATTGTAGTACAACCCCAAAAAAACACACAAATACAAGGGGAACGTACAGGTATCCGCACCCCCACCATTCCTTCCTGACCCAACAAACCCCCATATATGATCCGGTAAAGCCACAGCCCCATCGTGGAATGAGCACGATCGATACAAGCTGTCGGCGCGTCTGTACGATTTCCACTCTAATAGATCGGTACACACTACATGGTTTGCTGTGGCATAAGGACAGGCTACTGACAGCAGGTAGACACTGCAATATTTGCTGTCATAGGGGCAGGCTACTGAAAACAGGAGACACTGTATGATTTGGGTGTGGCTATAGGGGCAGGGTACTGATAACACTGCATGGTTTGTTTTGTGGGAATAGGGCAGGCTACTGCTAAAACACTACATGATTTGCTGTGGGCCATAGGGGCACTACTGAAAGACACTGCTGATTTCTGTGCTTATAAAGGGACAGGCTACTATAGACAGGTAGAAAAACTGAATGTTTGTTGTGGCAAAAAGGGGCAGGGGTACTGATAGACGGTAGACACTGCATGATTTCGTGCATAGGGACAGGCTTACTGTAGAAAACGCATTTTGTTGGGCTATAGGGAAGGCTACTCTGACACAAAAAGATTTGCTGTGGCCCAAGGGGCAAGGGTACGATAACCTGCAGATTTGCTGTGGGCAAAAAGGACAGGCACTGATAGACAGGTAGACACTGCATGGTTTGTTTTGCTATAGGGACAGGCACTGATAGACACTGCTGATTTGCTGTGCTATAGGGACGGCTACTGATAGACAGGTTTGACACGCAGGTTTGCTGTGGGTATGGGACAGGCTACGAAAAGACCTGCAGATTTGCTGGGCTATAGGGACAGGCCTGATAGACAGGGAAACACTACATGATTTTCTGTGCTATAGGGACAGGCTACTGATAGACACTACAAAAGGTTTGCGTACTAAGGGGCACGCTACTGAAACAGGTAGACACTGCATGGGGTTTTCTGTGGCTTAAGACAGGCTACGATAGACAGGGAACACTCATGGTTTGCTGTGTTATAGCGACACTACTGATAGACACGCATATTTTCGTGGCTAAAAGGGGGCAGCCTACTGAAACCTACATGGTTTTTTGGCTAAGGGACAGGCAAAGATAACACTGCATGGTTTTCTGTGGCTATACGACAGGCTACGAAGACACTGCAAAAGGGTTTTCTTGGGGGCTATAGGGGAAGGCTACTGGTAGACACTACATGGTTTTGCTGTGACTATAGGACAGGGTACTGAAGACACTGCTGGTTTTGCTGTGGGGTAAGGGGCAGGCCCAAAAGGAATAGACAGGGGAAAAACATGGTTTTTTTGTAATAGGGACAGGCTCGTTTAGACACTGATGGTTTGCAGGGCTTTTTGGGACCGGCTACTGATAGACAGGTAGACACTACATGGTTTGCGTGGCAAGGGACAGGCTACTGAAAAAGGTAACACTGCAGGGTTTTTCCCCCGTGGCATAGGGGGCGGGGCACGATAACACGCATTTTGCTGTGGCTATAAAAGGGCGGCACAAAAAACAGGTGGGGCAGGTTGCGTGGAAATTAATTCCATGAACCGGAATTTCGATCCACCTTTTGTTTTTGAAGCTTACGTCCTTTTTTTTTCAAAAGGAAGGGGGACATATGTTCCCAGTTTTGTCAAATAATAATTTGAACAAATAGTTTGGGGAGGGTGGGGGGAGGGTGGAGATGGGATTGGTGGAAACATTTTTAATTCCTGCAGCACACACACACACCCCCACACACCCCACACACCCCCACAACACAACACA
>JAMYXO010008395.1:2500-5000 GCA_033310375.1 Conus canariensis
GTGTGGATTGTGGCGTGTGTTCTTGGTTGTTTAATCGTGGTATGTTGTTTGTGGTGTGGATTGTGGCGTGTGTTCTGGGTGTTTAATCGTGGTTTGTTGTTTGTGGTGTGGATTGTGGCGTGTGTTCTTGGTTGTTAAATCGTGGTTTGTTGTTTGTGGTATTTGCTATGTGGATTGTAGCTTATGTTGTGTATTGTTGTTAGTGTTGTGGACTGTGTTTTTTTTATATTGTTGTTTTTGCTATCTGCACAGAAGGAACCAATACCGACACAATAGTAGGAGGAGTGTTGGGGACTCTGTTCGTTCTTCTAGTCCTGCTGTTGGCTATTTTCTTATTCAGGTAACGTATCACCTTGTCTTTGTTGTTGTTGTTGTTGTTGTTGTTGTTGTTGTTGTTGTTGTTGTTGTTGTTGTTGTTGTAAGTTCTTTCTTCCTTGTCCTTTTTTTTTTTTTTTTTGGTTTGTTCCCTTTTCCCTTCTTTTTCTTTCTGTTCATTTGATTTCATTCGTGTCATTTCATTTTTTTCTATTGTTCTTTGATGTCTTCTCTCTCTCTCTCTCTCTCTCTCTCTCTCTCTCTCTCTCTCTCTCTCTCTCTCGCTCGCTCGCTCGCTCGCTCGCTGTTTCTCTCTTTTCTCTCTCTTTGTTGTTTCTTTCCTTTTATCTGTTTCACTGAATCTGTTCCATCAGCATTTCTGTATTTCCTCGTCTTGTTTCTTATGTTGTTTTTTTGTTTTTCGTTATGGCATAATGCTCTACTTCTCATTTTCTCTTACGTCCGTCCCCCCTCCCCACCCAACCCCCCTTTCTTCCCTTCATTCTTTTCTTCTCTCTCTCATTTTGTGCTTGTGGATGATTTTATTTTTTCATTGCAATGGTTATTGAATTTCTTTACGTAGGTAGCTTCCCTCTCTCTGTGTCTCTCTGTCTCTCTGTCTCTCTCTCTCTCTCTCTGTCGCTCTCTCTCTCTCTCTCTCTCTCTCTCTCTCCTCTCCTCTCTCCTCTCTCTCTCTCTCTCTCTCTCTCCATCTCTTCGGGGAGATTTGGAGGATTAGGATGGGGATCTCGCCTTTTCTCACTCTTTTTTTTTTTCAAGGACTTGATGGGAACATGCTTCTTTTAAGAAACTTTGGAGTGGAATTCCATGACGAGTAAGGACAGGGTTGTCATTGTCACAGACGTTGGAGGACAGGATTGTTATTGTCACAGACGTTGGAGGACAGGATTGTTATTGTCACAGACGTTGGAGGACAGGATTGTCATTGTCACAGACGTTGGAGGACAGGATTGTTATTGTCACAGACGTTGGGGGACAGGATTGTCATTGTCACAGACGTTGAAGGACAGGATTGTTATTGTCACAGACGTTGGAGGACAGGATTGTCATTGTCACAGACGTTGGAGGACAGGATTGTTATTGTCACAGACGTTGGAGGACAGGATTGTCATTGTCACAGACGTTGGAGGACAGGATTGTCATTGTCACAGACGTTGGAGGACAGGATTGTCATTGTCACAGACGTTGGGGGACAGGATTGTCATTGTCACAGACGTTGGAGGACAGGATTGTTATGTCACAGACGTTGGAGGACAGGATTGTTATTGTCACAGACGTTGGAGGACAGGATTGTTATTGTCACAGACGTTGGAGGACAGGATTGTTATTGTCACAGACGTTGGAGGACACGATTGTCATTGTCACAGACGTTGGAGGACACGATTGTTATTGTCACAGACGTTGGAGGACAGGATTGCTATTGTCACAGACGTTGGAGGACAGGATTGTCATTGTCACAGACGTTGGAGGACAGGATTGCTATTGTCACAGACGTTGGATGACAGGATTGTCATTGTCACAGACGTTGGAGGACAGGATTGTTATTGTCACAGACGTTGGAGGACAGGATTGCTATTGTCACAGACGTTGGAGGACAGGATTGTTATTGTCACAGACGTTGGAGGACAGGATTGTCATTGTCACAGACGTTGGAGGACAGGATTGTTATTGTCACAGACGTTGGAGGACAGGATTGTTATTGTCACAGACGTTGGAGGACAGGATTGCTATTGTCACAGACGTTGGAGGACAGGATTGTCATTGTCACAGACGTTGGAGGACAGGATTGCTATTGTCACAGACGTTGGAGGACAGGATTGTCATTGTCACAGACGTTGGAGGACAGGATTGTCATTGTCACAGACGGTGGAGGACAGGATTGTTATTGTCACAGACGTTGGAGGACACGATTGTTATTGTCACAGACGTTGGAGGATGGACCGTTGGTCTCAGGGTCGGGCATGGCAAGTGGAGGACCGTGACGTCAAACGACGACAGACTCACGTCAGCTTACCCAACGGAAACAGTCATCAGCGACGTCTGATGCGCATGGCAAGTTCTCCATCTTTTTTTTTCAGTGAAAAAACAAACAAACAAATAAAAAAAAGCATGTATACATACATTCATATATTCGTAATACACACACACATTCAAACATATATAC